>CAUDMG010003604.1:4035197-4304189 GCA_958450375.1 Homarus gammarus
CTTTTCAGTTGCCTGCCAGTGATACGTTTACTATTCGTTTGGTGACTGTAAAGTAGCTGCTTTGGCAGTCTACTGTCGTCCATGTGAGTAACATGGCCAGTTCAGTGTAATTGTTCATGGGTAGTGGTAGCCTTGATGCCCCTACAGTTGGTGCCAGCGAGAATATTGGCATTTGTTTACTTGTCTCCCCAGCAAACTCGGAGGATGAAATGTAGACTACGTTGGTTAAAGTTTTCAAGTATCTTGAGGTACCTCCTGTATGTCACCCATGTCTCGCTGCCGTATAGAAGGGTGGGGAGGACAACTGCTCGATATACACACTCACATACACACACGCATACACACACACACACACACACACACGCATACACACACACACACACACACACACACACACGCATACACACACACACACACACACACTCGGACACACGCACGCACACGCACACACGTATGCACACACACATACGAACAGACACACGCTCACAGACACAGGTACAAACACACACGCATGCACCCCCACACATAGACACACACACACGCAAGCACTCGTACGCACACACACACACACACATGCACACATACACACACACATATACATACACGCACACACACATACAAGCATACATGCACGCACGCGCATGCACACGCACGGGCGCACGCATGCACGCATACGTACACATGCACACACACACACATGCACGCACGCAAGCACATGCACGTATGCACGCATGCATGCACGCTTGCATACTTATTCACCCATAAGCTTACGCATCTTACCATTAATAGCATGGTATTTATTAATTATTGTTATGATTATCATTATTCATATTATATATTTTATAAAGTTGGTGGTTTCTCAATAAGTGTTTTCCTAAATACAGTATCACCATCATGGGTAATATATGATCAAATATAATACTCACAGGATGATAATATTAAACAAAATAAAAAGCTGAGGGGCATATGAAACACAATTATCATAACCACCTCATCTATCACACTACTACAATCGACACACTAAGGATCATATGAAAACACGACCGCCCAAAGATTCATACGATAATCTCCTGTAACTGAAGGTAAGAAAATTTCAGGACATTTTTAATATTACTCTTGCGTCGCCTTTGTGAGGTAGGTTATGGTAACCAGATGGTTGGGTTCTCATGTCTCCAGTGAAGGGTAAAATATCAACACAAGAACCTCTGAGAATCCAAGACCTGGCTCTGGCACTAAGCATGCACTTGCAAACAGTGCGTCTCAATCCTCTGTGGCGGCGAATTTGAAACTGTATATTCCGACAAAATACAAAACCAGAAACTATCTCATCAATATTGCAATTTCCCTTCAATTAAAGTTATAAATATCAGCTATAAGATACTTACTGTAAGCTACTTATACATTCATTTGTTTATTGTGTTATTTATTTGATATTTTAATGAATACCTTTTACTATTATATTTTACTTTTCACCTTTTATTCATCCTTGTATATCTTTTCCACAAAAATCTGGATGTTGTCGAAATTTTATCAAGTAATTGCCGTTTTATCTCAGGGTGCAATGACACACGAAGAAACCAAAATGTCTTGATCAAGAACTGCATTAAGGTTTAACTGTTTTACTCAAAAGTATTATAAGTTGCTCTACTGAAGGATGAAATATCTTAACCGGAGAGAGAGAGAGAGAGAGAGGGGGGGGGGGGGTGGAACAAGGCGCTACCCATATCGTGCTTCAGAGTGAGGTTGATGACACCCTGGTGAACCTAGTCTCTCTTTCTCTCACTATTGTCATCTGTTACTTCACACTGTATGATTATGTTGGTTCGACAGTGTCCCTGACCATTTGAATTCTTGTCTGTTTTGACACAGTTTTCTCTTAATGCAATATTTTTATCCTCTACGCCACTGATCGGCTCGCTCGCCGCTTGGGCGGTCGGTCACGTCTCTGTTACGCATTGTTGGCAAGTACTAGGCATGAGGTACGCTGTCGAAAGCCTTGGCAAAATATATGTATCTATTGTCGATATTGCCACGCTATTCCAGAATTTAGGTCCAAACATAATCCTCCTATTGATATGTAATATACCTGAGTGCCATCAGTGGGCAACAGTGTTTAAAAAAAAAAAAAAGAAAAAAAAAAAAAAGAAAAAAGATTTCAGTGTAAGGCCAACGGGAATTAAAATCCCCGATTTGAGATTTGTGAACACTAGCATTAAGTAAATCCTGTGAGTGAATGGCTAGTACGAGCCTACAGGGTAGTACACACTCATACTAGGTAGTGTCTGATACAGATACCAATGGAAAACCACTGTAAGTAATTCTTGTATCGTGGCACTAGTCACAGAAATAACTTTTTTTCGATTGAACAGTTCCATTAATGGCGGGAGATCTCTATACCTCAGCACGAAAACACCCTAAAGACATTTTATAATCTGTTACAAGCATTTGGAGCTGATAGGACGAGTTCATAATGGTAAACACCGCAATGATTAACGTCTCTATGGCTGCTTAATATGAAAGAAAAAATTATTGCAAATAAAACAAATCCTAAACTCAAACCAACAATGTTGACAACAGAAAGTAAACCAACTGTCTCCGAAGTAAAGTGGTATTAATTGTGGTACTCATGACTGTGACCTCTAACATAACATCTGACACTTTTCAACAGACTTTATTCTACCAATCCCTTACTAATATCCCGTTTATTACAGCGTATTGTATATTACATCAGTGTGAGCGGCGTATCCCCTGACAGCTGATCGTTAGTCTTATTTCATCTTCGGCACGTTCAACTCTTGGCTACCAGTTAGCGACAGTGGTACTTCGAATTACATGAGTGAGTCCAGTAACATACAGGAAGTTCTCAAGTTTATCTTACGTTTTTGAGTAGCATACACCTAACGAACCGCTCGGGACAATACAGTTACAGCACACTGAATACTACGCTCTAGGTGCATACGGAGGCAGAGTGGCCGGCTCTACCTGCGACTGCTTTTACTTCCCAAGCTGTAAGTCAGGGTAGACTGCAAACAAGCAAACCAGCCGCCACGCAGTAAATATCCCTCTAAATGTTGTCTATTTTGACCCTGGGAAATTTTACATCATATAAAACTATATAAGCAATTCTTGTTGATCAGATTTTAGAAATTTCTTAAAATATTCCGAAAAGTAATATCAGCCCGTATACTTAATTAAAACATAACACGCATACGGGAATAGTTTAGATTTTGAGAATATATATATATATATATATATATATATATATATATATATATATATATATATATATATATAGTATATGTGTGTGTGTGTGTGTATACATTGGCACCTGGTAATATAATGCGTCTGAATGTTGCTAGAAGTGTGAAAGCCCGTCTATAGAAAGCCACACCGGTTACAAGGTTAACTCGCTAGTCAGGACTGATTCATACAATGTTTTTTTATAATCACTTTCTCACTCTCGTCACCCCATAATGGGGAGAAACTCATCCAATAAACTCAGGCAGGTGGCTGGATTAATTTCCATTCTCAAATCTCCAAAAATTAATTAAGTGCAATATTGTTTGGCTAAGATGTAGAAAGTTATAACATGTTAAGCATAATCAATACTAAAGTGAATCAGATTTTGTGTGATACAAACTACAAATCAATAAACTACCTGTGAGCTAAACCTATAACAGAATTTAACTGTTAATTTTGAATCTTAATAACATATTTGTCTGGGGCATTTTGTTAGATGATATGATAGCTCCGTCTCCTTCAAGGTGCTGGACCATTGAAAAGTAGAGAGAAGCGAAAAGATAATTGGTATCCTGTCAGGGTGATGGGCGGGTGAATAACTGCTTCTTGTTATGGTACTGGCGTGTGGTGTGGGTGGCGGTGCTGATTATTTTCTTAAATAAATTTTGACGCAGCGGCTAGTTTATTGTGCACTCTATACTCGTGCTGTGAGCGGTAGCGCAAAAGGATTACATAGTTCATAAAGGGTCTGTATAACTAACCCCAGTGGTCAAGATATTATGGCAATGAATGTTACAGAGTATTTCAAATAAATTCTTTGTTTAGTTCTGTACATAGAAGGTAACTCATTCGCAACTACGTGAGTACAGGAGTGAGGCAATGTCTGCTGGAGATAGTAATGACGGTAGTAGTGGTGATGATGGATGAGGTGGTGGTGATGGTGGTGGTGTTGATGGTTGAAGTGGTGGTGATGGTGGTGATGGTGGTAGTGATGGTAGTGGTAGTGATGGTGGTGGTGGTGATAATGGTTAGGGTAATGGTGGAAATGATGGTGGTGGTGGTGGTAGTGATGGTGGTTGTGGTGGTGATGGTAATTGTGATGATGATAGTGGTAATAATGGTTGGGGTATTGGTGGAGATGGTGGTGACGGTGGTGGTGTGAGTGACGATGGATGAGGTGACGGTGGTGGTAATAGTGATGGTGGTGGTGTGGGTGACGATGAATGAGGTGACAGTGGTGGTGATGGTGGATGGTGGTGTGAGTGACGACGGGTGAGGTGAAGGTAGTGTGGGTGACGGTGGCGGTGTACTGTAGATGACGGTGGTGGTGTGGGTGACGGTGGTGGTGAAGGTGACGGTGGCGGTGTGGTAGAAAGTGGTAGCCGGTGATTTATGGTTGAAAATGAAACTGTTTATTCATCAAGAAAGTTGTCACTGACACATACTACAGTGACACAAGTGTTATGTGACAAAGGTTTCAAGACACGGGAGAGGTATAAGGTATAATTCTGACTCATCTTTAATGCCCGTATATAACAAAATAAAACTTTGTGTGTGTATAAGTGTGTCTAATTATATATTAACCTTTTTATGTACTTACGTGAACAAATATATATTCATTTATTTACTTCAATGATCATCTCTCTGTTTGGCTGTGTAGTTGTGTACGAGTATATTCATCTGTTTATAAATCATGAATATGCTTATTTATGTGTGTATATACCGTACATATTTCCTTAATAATTGACTTTCTTATATCAGCCCATTTCCCTGAGTCGACCAAAAGGTTTTCACTCTTCACAAAATGTCTCTCATTCTCAAAGAACACGTTAATTAAAGTGAGGTAATAAGTGACCCTTAGATGACTCCTCCCTATGCCCTGACAACTAAATGGCTGTAGGCAACAGTTAAATGTCAGCGAAGATTTTTTTTTCACTTGAGGCAAATTTCGATTTCACCGACACTATACGACACTATAATAAAACTTTCCAACATACTAATGAACTCATTAGGAAGTGTTGGTGGTACTGGCCCTACTTAGTGTTACCTGGCCCTATATAGTATTGGTGGTACCTGGCTTTACACAGTGTTGGTGGTACCAGGCTCTACACAGTGTTGGTGGTACCTGGCTCTACACAGTGTTGGTGGTACCAGGCTCTACACAGTGTTGGTGGTACCATGCTCTACACAGTGTTGGTGTTACCTGGCCCTATATAGTATTGGTGGTACCTGGCTCTACACAGAGTTGGTGGTACCTGGCTCTACACAGTGTTGGTGATACCAGGCTCTACACAGTGTTGGTGGTACCATGCTCTACACAGTGTTGGTGTTACCTGGCCCTATATAATATTGGTGGTACCTGGCTCTACACAGTGTTGGTGGTACCTGGTCTTACATAGTGTTGGTGGTACCTGGCCTTACATAGTGATGGTGGTACCTGGCCTTACATAGTGATGGTGGTACCTGGCCTTACATAGTGATGGTGGTACCTGGCCTTACATAGTGATGGTGGTACCTGGCCTTACATAGTGATGGTGGTACCTGGCCTTACATAGTGATGGTGGTACCTGGCCTTACATAGTATTGGAGGTACCTGGCCTTACATAGTATTGGCTGTACCTGGCCCTCTATAGTATTGGTGGTACCTGGCCTTACATAGTGATGGTGGTACCTGGCTCTACATGGTATTGGCGGTACCTTGCCCTCTATAGTATTGGTGGTACCTGGCTCTACATAGTATTGGCGGTACCTGGCCTTACATAGTGATGGTGGTACCTGGCTCTACATAGTATTGGCGGTACTTGGCCCTCTATAGTATTGGTGGTACCTGGCTCTACATAGTATTGGCGGTACCTGGCCTTACATAGTGATGGTGGTACCTGGCTCTACATAGTATTGGCGGTACTTGGCCCTCTATAGTATTGGTGGTACCTGGCTCTACATAGTATTAGCGGTACCTGGCCTTACATAGTGATGGTGGTACCTGGCTCTACATAGTATTGGCGGTACTTGGCCCTCTATAGTATTGGTGGTACCTGGCTCTACATAGTATTGGCGGTACCTGGCCTTACATAGTGATGGTGGTACCTGGCTCTACATAGTATTGGCGGTACAGTCTCACCCAAAAGTTCGTTAACTCTCCCAGCCAGCTATTGCTGCACTGTCCGCTTCAGATATAATTATGAACTTGAGTCTATTACTTCGAACCTTTAGATTCATTCTTTTCGGTTTCAATATCTGGTTGATAATGAGACAGTTTCAAACATCTGAAGCAGACAGTGCAGCAATAGCTGGCTGGGGGAGTTAACGAACTTTTGGGTGAGACTGTACCTGGTCCTACACAGTGTTGGTGGTACCCGGCCCTGCATTAGATTAGTGGTACCTGGCCCTACATAGTATGAGTGGTACCTGGCCCTACATAGTATGAGTGGTATCTGGCCTTACGTAGTATTGGTGGTACCTCCAACAGTGTTGGCTGGGGCCCTAAATAGTATTGGTGCCATATGTCATATTAAAACTAATTTTATTTAAACAAAATACTATTTAAGCCTTTAGGTCATTTCAAGGAAAATTTATGGCTAATGATTTTTCGGTACATCCTCAGAGGTATATTCTAAGCATTTTACAAAGAATGAACCGAAGATATCTAGAGACAGGGAGAATCTAAGAACCAACTGCAACATAAAAGGTATTTTTGACAGCAATATACCCTGCTATGTCCGAAGATGCGTATTATAGAAAGCAATATACCCTAGCATGTCCAAAAAGGGGATATTTTACATATAAAGGGATATTTTTCAGTAAACATACATTTCTGCATCCTAAATTTTTACAGTACACGAGAAACCAGTCCATGAATTAGCAATCCCTATAGAAATAAGTTTATGCGGAATTTTAGCTAATGTTATGAATATACGGGTATGTGAAGTCAATTATTGCGTCAAAGTAATGAATCGTTATCAGTAATGAATGACACATTGTCTTAACTTTAAAAAGATTGTTAAAACTACACCCGTAGCTGTTCCGTGTATATATATATATATATATATATATATATATATATATATATATATATATATATATATATATATATATATATATGTGTGTGTGTATGTGTGTGTGTGTGTTGGTGTTTGCACAGAGGGTGGTGAAATGCATCTAGTGTGGCAGCATTAAATTAGTGTTAAGGGGCAAGCACTTCTTGCTCCCTCTCGCTTTCAGCTACCGCCGCTGGCTATCCCTTGTGACGAACAGGGAAGCAACTTGCTTAAGTCTTCCCTTGCCAGTACACAAGCTCTTCACCATCAAGATTACTGTTGTGCCTCCTCGTGGCAACGCACTGTAACTAGGTGCCTCATGGGCCCAGGCTAGACCAGCAGGGGATCTCGAAGTAGAAGTGAGCCCCAGAGGAACGGTGCATAGGCCCACTGGCATGTGGACACGTCCTGGCCCCTACCAACCACCGCTCAGCTGCCTTGCGGAATAACCTTGATAGCTATAAGGCTACGGGAGTAAAGCCCAAACGAAAATTCTACGGTAGAGTCCCGCATCAGGCAGACATGCTTACAGAGCTTCAACAAGACCCTAACGGCGGTATAGGCGGAAGAGGTGACCACCATGGGAACCAAACGACTACACTGGCGGACGATGGCTATCAGCAGCCCATTGCAACTCTGCCTCTCCCCAGTTATTGCAACACTTGCACCACTGGATCAGGAAAAGGGAGAGCCAAGATGTGTGGTTGCAGCCTCCGCTATTGCCTCACCACGTAAATCAACTCACACGGAGCCACCATCCAGCTCATCAAACCTCTCATCGTCATCAAAACCCCTATACCCCCAAAAGTTCTATGGCGATGGACGAGTGGTGACAGGGACAGACAGAGATGACTGTCGGGAGTCTCTAGTCACAATTCTGCACATCGGCAGCACAGATAAGATGGATGTTTTTGCACTTGGATCTAGGGAGCAGTGTAATCCGGTCCTGTCTGTGTGACTGAACAGCCCTTTCGAGGAGCCACTCTGCTCACCCCACATGGGGAGGGGGCAAGAAAAGGTGCCCGAAACACACCCTGCCTAAAAAAACAATCTGACTGGGCAACCGTACCCAGTAAGGTCAACCTTATGAGGTCGAAAACACAATCAAAATCACAGATCCAAACAAAACCAAACTATACAACCTCTTATGGTCACTGCATGAAATGTCAGGACCCTTCCGGATACTGGCACAAATGAGCGTCCTGAAAGAAGAACTGCCCTTGTGGCAAAAGAGCTGGCCCGGTATAACATCGACACAGCAACCAATAGTGAGTCCCGGCACCCAGAAGAGGGTCAACTCACAGAAAAGGGGTCTGGCTATACCTTCTTCTGGAAGGGTGAGCCTGCTGTGGAGAGAAATCCGCAGTTATGGAATTAACTTTGCCATCTGCCAACGCATCCTATACAGGATAAATGAAATGTCTCTTGGGATCAACGAGCGTCTCATGACGCTCTGAGTCCCACTGCATCACTCACGTCATGACTTCTTCATCAGTGCATACGCCTCAACACTGGATGCAGAGGATGACATGAAGGAGGCCTTTTACGCCGACCTCGACAGAGTCCTATTCTCTATTCCCAGAGAAGATAAGGTTGTGCTTCTTGGTGACTTCAATGCCAGAGTTGGCAGAGATGCTGACGTTTGGCTGGGAACCATAGGGAGAAATGGACAAGGCAAGTGTAATCCCAACGGCCTACTCCTCCTCAGCAAGTGTGCTGCTCACAATCTCACTATCACCAATACCTTGTTTAGGCAGGCCGACAAGCTAAAGGGTTTGTGGCAACACCCACGATCCAAACCCTGGTATCTCATTGAATACATCATTGTCAAAGAAAGAGATTGCCGAGATGTCCTCACCACCCTTGCCATGCATGGCTCAAACCACTGTGATACTGATCATCAGCTCATCAGAGCCAAGCTCCCACTTCACGTCGTCACAAAACGGTGAAGGCAGCAAGTCTCCAGAAGAGGTTTTAACACAAAGTGCCTGGAAGATCCAGCAGTAGCACAAGCTTTCAGAGAGCAGCTCGAACATGGGCTGATAAACAACCCGACAACAAACAACCCAAATCTCAGCGCGGAATGACATATTCTCGACGCTGCCATGACATAAAAACCTGCAGAGAGACCCTCGGTCAGATGGAAAAAAATACACCAGGACTGGTTTGATGAAAATGACGTGGCAATCAATGTACTCGTCGATGATAAGCGTACTGATTTAACTGCCTGACAGAACAACCCTCAGTTTCTGACCAAAGCTGATAACTTCTGCAAGAAGAAAGCGGCAGCCCAGCGGGAACTTTGCGATCTAAAGAACGACTGATTTAAAAATAAAGCACGTGAAACATAAGAATTTGCAGATCAGCACAAGATGCACGAATTTTTCAATTCCACCAAAGACATGGGTCACATACAGGGGGGCACCTCAAGGCACTGAAAACTTTCACCAACGCACTATATGTTCCATCCTCCGACTTTGCTGGGAAGACAAGAGAACAAATACCAGTATTCTTGCTGACACCTGCTGTAGGAGCATTGAGGCTACCATTATCCGTGAACAACTATGCTGGACTGGCCATGTTATCCGCATGGACGACAGTAGACTGCCACAGTAGCTACTTTACAGTCGGCTAACGAATAGTAAACGTAACGCTGGAGGGCAACTGAAAAGATATAAGGATAGTCTTAAGACAAACCTGAAAAAGTGCCAAATCGACCACCTCACCTGGGAGACGATTACTCCTCACCGTAACACTTGGAAGAGCACCACATAAGAAGGTGTCAATACTTTCGAGTTCGCCCGACTCCATAACGAGGAAGACAAGAGCCAACGCCGGAAAGACGCTGCCGCCGCCCCTCCCGCACTAGATGTAGCTCCCCAATGTGCAACATCTGTGATCGACTCTGCCGGTCCCGTATCGACCTCTTTAGTCACCTCAGAACTCACCAACTTAAGTGACATCCTTAATAGCTCATATCATTGTATCATAGCTGGATGATCGCCATACTCGATTCCGAGTGACAGCAAAGTAGTACAGGTAGTAGTAGTGTGTTTGTGTGTATGCAGTCATCTATATACATGTTCTTCATACATCTACCGCGTATTTACTCATCTACTTATTGTCAATAGCTTTATCGATTTACTTTTTTACTTATTCATTTTACCGTGAGAAATAATGAAGGAGGAAGGTTCCTATAATGTCTCGACTGAGCACATCCACAATGAGCAGTAAACCAGCTTTATGACTAGTATGGGACATTAAACCTTTGTTACATCACGCTAAGTACCTCATCACGGCCAGCACCAGTTACGGACGTCGTAATAAACGTTGGTTGCCTCACGTCAAGTAACAGACCACAGACAACAAGAGTAAAGACGTCACAAGACACCTTGGTTGTGTTCTGTCAAGTAACAGACCACAAACAACAAGAGTAAAAACGTCACAATACACTTTGGTTGCCTCACGTTAAGTAACAGACCACAGACAACAAGAGTTGAGGAGTCACATTACACCTTGGTTGTGTCACCTCAAGTAACAAAATAAAACGGGGTAAAGGAAGTGAAGTTAAATAGCGAGGTGAAGCTGTTACGGACATATTGAGAGAAAGGAAAGAATAACTAAGAAAATGTATAATGTTAAGAAGCGGATGATGGAAAATAGAGAGAGGAAAAACAGGAAGATGATGATGGAGGAAAGAGGCAAACGAAATAGTAGAAGAGAGGCAGGACATCCAGGAAGCGTAAATAATAGGAGAGGACGTCATCTTGTGGCTAATGAGGATGTCACAGCTATCGTATATGGAGTGAATGGGTGAAGAAGACAAGTGAAACGAAAAATTGGTTTTGCTTATGATTCCGGCCACACTGCAGCACAGCGAGTAAAGACTTATAATAATAACAAAGACGTATATACACACAAACTTAACAAAGATATATATCATTATTACGTAGTGAGTTGTTGTTGCATTGGTGGAACAAATTTACAGCGGATTTCCAGAGTCCATTATAGACTTCTTCCCCGGGCGACACCGGTACTCTAGGCATGAGATATCCCAAAGTTGTTTACATACACACTTCATATTCGAACCACCAGGAGCCTCCACACAGTTATACAGTCACGCAACTATACAGTACCGACGCCTCTTATTAAATCTAAAGACATAAACATTCATTAATTAGTTTGTATTTCAGGTCAGTGTCACCTGTAGGGTCAAAACAGTGAAGGACTTTTTTTTTTTTACTATTCCATTTTGTTTAAAATAAATAAAGTATACATAGAACTGTTTGCTTTCAGGTGTTGGCGCGGTGTGTATATACAGTACATATAAACAAGAATGGTATAAATCTTGATATAATTGTTAGTATTAATCATGCTGAACAGTTTTGTCCAGATTCTGTAAACAAAGACGAGGAGAAGTGCCCAATCATCCACATTACCCCCCCCGACACACTGACACTCATAACACCCTCCACACATTACTGCCCCCCACCACACACACGTCACTGCACCCCCCACACACACGTTACTGCCCCCCTCCCCCCACACACATGTTACTGCCCCCCACACATATTACTGACCTCCCCCCCCCCACACACACGTAACTGCCTCCCCCACCCCCACATACATTAATGCCTTACTTCAACCCACCCACACTCATATTACTGCCCCCCCCCCCCACACACGTTATTGTACTCTCCCACACAAACATTCTTTTAAGTCCTTTCTCATTCTACCCCCCCCCCCCGCACACACACAGTCAGAAATACACACTTTCATTCATCATTACATACACCGTTTATCTGCACAACAACTTACATAGACAGGCTCACACACTCCTCTGCACCTTCCAACACACACTCACTCCTACACCCACACCTTCACCCCTTTACAGATTAACTATCTCACAAAACAAATTTCCTGTGTGTGTGTGTGTGTGTGTGTGTGTGTGTGTGTGTGTGTGTGTTTAATTCCCTTGCTTAAATCTCATACATTTCCTCCACAGGCCAGCAGCAACGCCCACACACCCCATCCAGAGACTAGCACACCCACACAACATACCCCCTTTGAGCGCCATTCCACCCACGCCCTCATCCCTCTCCTCTGAACGACTAAGATCGATCCACCCCTTGAGGCCCTGGTCGGTCAATACCTCCCTGTATCAAATCACACACAAAAATAATATGAGAAAACGTAACGATTTTAGCAGCTGGACGGGAGGGACAAGTAGATCTGAGGGGCGGGGGTAGACCATGGGGGAGGGGCAGGTAGTCCTGGAGGGGATGGGCAGGTAGTCCTGGAGGGAAGGGCAGATAGTCCTGGAGGGAGGGACAAGTAGTCCTGGAGGGAGGGACAAGTAGTCCTGGAGGGGAAGGGCAGGTAGTCCTGGAGGGAAGGGCAGATAGTCCTGGAGGAGATGGGAGGGCAGGTAGTCCTGGAGGGGAAGGGCAGGTAGACCTGGAGGGGAAGGGCAGATAGACCTGGAGGGGAGGGGCAGGTAGACCTGGAGGGAGGGACAGGTAGTCCTGGAGGGGAGGGGCAGGTAGACCTGGAGGGGGGAAGTAGACCTGGAGGGTAAGGGCAGGTAGACCTGGAGGGGAGGGGCAGGTAGACCTGGAGGGGAGGGGCAGGTAGACCTGGAGGGGAGGGGCAGGTAATCCCGGGGCAGGTAGAATTGGGAGGGCAGGTAGACCTGGAGGGGGATATATACCTGGGGGCAGGTAGACCTGGAGGGGAATATATACCTGGGGGCAGGTAGACTTGGAGGGAGCAGGTAGACCTGGAGGGGAATATATACCTGGGAGCAGGTAGACTTGGAGGGAGTAGGGTAGACCTGGAGGCGACAGGTAGACCTGGAGGCGACAGGTAGACCTGGAGGCGGCAAGGAGACCTGGAGGGGGCTGGTAGACCTGGAGGCGGCAGGTAGACCTGGAGGGGGCTGGTAGACCTGGAGGCGGCAGGTAGACCTAGAGGGGGCAGGTAGACCTGGAGGCAGTAGGTAGAGGGGCCCTGGGAAATACTAACCGTCTGGAGTTTAAGAATATGTCACTTTATATTTATTCAGTAAATCAATTTATTTCTGTGAACCAACTCGAATTTTCTGTCTTCATCAATTTTTGTTTTTTCTGTTTGTTGTTGTTGTTTCCTCACTTGTTTGTTTTTCTGGTGGGAGACATAAAACAAATTATTTATCTGATTTTCTTGTTCCTTTTTTTTACCATTGGTCTTGTGTTACGTGGGGGATATAATGAAGTGGGTGTATCTGAGTCACCTTGTGGGTGAGTAGAGGGAGCGATAAGGAGTGCGTGGGTGAGAGGACTACGGAGTGCGTGAGTTACTGGGTGAGAGGACTACAGAGTGCGTGAGTTACTGGGTGAGAGGACTACAGAGTGCCTGAGTTACTGGATGAGCTGACTACGGAGTGCGTGAGTTACTGGGTGAGAGGACTACAGAGTGCGTGAGTTACTGGGTGAGAGGACTACAGAATACGTGAGAGAGTTGGCAGGTGAGTGAGAATGGTGAGGAGTGCGTGGGTGGGTGAGGGCGGTGAGACATGTGTGAATGAATGGTTAGGAGGGCGGTAGGGAATGTGTAGGTGGGTGAGGGTGTGTGGGGAACCGAGAACCACCCTCACATATAACACAGAGCCACGAGCCCCTGCCACCGCTGTTCTCACCACACACACACACACACACACACACACACACACACCACACACACACACCACCTTTCCTCACCATACACACATCACCTCTTCTCCTCACCCCCCACACATACATCACCTCTCCTAACAGCACACACACACACACACACACACACACACACACCTCTCCTGACCCTGGGCTATAAACAGGCGCCCAACGCCTGGACGACACTACCCTGTGACCCCCTCGTCTCCCCTCATCGTTACCCTTCCCTTATCTTCATACATCCATACCCCTTCTCCTCCCCTCCCTTTACCTCTATCGTCCCTTTCCTCCCCTTAGCCTAACCCATCACTTCACTTTCCCTTTCATATCTCACTTACCCTTCTCTAATCTTTTCCCTCCCTTCTCCTCCTTTCCCCTGCCCTCGTGTCCCCCTCTTCTCTCCTCATCTTTCCCTCACATTTCTATTCTTCTTATCGAGTGTTCCCTTCGTCTCCCTTCACATCCCTCCCCTGTTCCCAATACCTAACTTCATTTCCCCTCATCGTTCTCGCTTCCCATCATGTTTACCCTCACCCTCCCCTTACCTTTGATCACCTCCTCCCCCTTCCTACGCTGTTTTCCCCTCACCCCTCCCAGCACTCACATAACCTCTGCTCACACTAACCTTGTCCTCACCTGACCCCAGCTGTCCCCTCGACTCCCCTCACTCCATCTTATCCTCAGCATAGCCCCTCATTCTAGCCCCCTATTCACCCCATCTAATCAAAGCCCGTCTTCCTATACTCTCCTCAACCATCCCTTAAGTGACGCATCTCCTGACCTTTGATGCTCAACACCAGGCGCTGCTTCCACACGGTGTACCGGGTAACCCTCACAGGGCTTATATTATCTTGAATGCCTCGATCGAATCACCAACGTATTCTCTTGTGCAGTTTATTGTTGACGGAATTTACAGCTTTATCAGACGGTGTACATAACTTAAGTTGCCGGTCTCTGAATTCACTTGCTTTGATGTGAACGAACCAGAGCCTTATACAGCCATATGGAGATCTCTATATCTAATTAATGAAGGCAGGATCAAATTCATCACCTGATTTACCTTACAACTTGATCATTTAAGTGACCTTCGTATACACTGTTCTTGTTTATAGCTTCCGTTAACCACTTGTTCACTTACACATTTCTCTTACACTACTGGAACTAAACTAAACACATTCAATTATGTCCTCGTCTTAATACTCTACCTTTTAAATTTAGTGCCTTAAGTTTATTTGCCAGACATAACCCATTATGGATATACCAAACCCAGTATTTCCCTTACACCACCATCTAGGTCTAAGTATCTCTCAGTACTACAGTCTACTTAGAGGAACAGGTCCCTCGAATTCCTTGGGTTTTACCTGTAGAGTACCTGTTTGGTTCAGTGGTGTCTCAGTTCAGTCATGTGTTTGTGGAACCAACACGTGAGAAACAGCTAATTGTCTCTCACTCTCTCCGTCTCCTTTCAACTATAGTCATTCTTTTATTCATCTATCTTATATTCTACACTATATCAACCAATACTCAGTCACCATCAACCAATAATCCGTCACCATCAACCAATACTCCGTCACCATCAACCAATACTCCGTCACCATCAACCAATACTCAGTCACCATCAACCAATAATCCGTCACCATCAACCAATAATCCGTCACCATCAACCAATACTCCGTCACCATTAACCAATACTCCGTCACCATCAACCAATACTCCGTCACCATCAACCAATACTCCGTCACCATCAACCAATACTCCGTCACTATCAACCAATACTCCGTCACCATTAACCAATACTCCGTCACCATCAACCAATACTCCGTCACCATCAACCAATACTCCGTCACCATCAACCAACATTCCGTCACCATCAACCAATACTCCGTCACTATCAACCAATACTCCGTCACCATCAACCAACATTCCTCCCTCGATCTCTTCATTCTCTCCTCCGTCTACCTCCACTTCCATCATCCAGGGAAGGTCGTGGGAAGCAGGCCATAGTTCCGAAAAGAGCAACTTAACAATAAATTCATAACCGGTGGTGTGTGTGGGGGGGGGGGGGGGGAACCTGTGACATAATGGTTAGCATGCTCGCCTCACAAACAAGTGGTCCCGGGTTCGATACTATGGGCAAGTTTCTTCTCTCCATTTGTCTATTCAGCAGTAATTGGTGACCTGGATGTTAATCGATTTGTGGATCGTTATCCGAGGTAATGGTTAACCAGTGCAGTTTACGAGTTGTCCGGTTTTCTTGGATTATTCCTCGACAACTCGTTAACCTAAGGTGTGGTTGTGTTGGCGACAGCTTCTAAACCTTAAACAAATTTACGCCTAGGTGGCCCTAGGGCCGGCCATCCTCGGACACGAGGGGCAACCATTATTATTAAGGTGTGTGTGTGTGTGTGTGTGTGTGTGAGAGAGAGTGTGTGTGTGTGTGTGTGTGTGTGTGTGTGTATAATATATTATATGATATTACGTTATGTATTTTATCATGTAAATCCTACTGTTATTTTACACTAATCAAACTATTTTGATACATGTTGTAAACTACGTCGTAACACACCATGACTCATGGATGTATTTATAGCAGTATTTCTCTGTATCAACACTGGTTTTATTTTTTCTATCCTTGAATGCAGTTTATAATACAGAATGGTCACATTGTCAGGAGAGTCACGAGGCTTTTGATGGCTCGGTTCTCTGAGCTTTAGGGCTAAATGATCAGCGGAAATATTTTATCGTTATCCCTTTCTTAAATTTTATTGCTGTCTGAATTTACTAACATGGTTTGGATATTGTTTATCTCATCATATTTATTTATCTATTTTATTTTCTGCATTTGTTGCCTTTGTGTATAATTCATTGGTCATGTTGTTATCAAATCTTGTTTCTTACACATTTAATATCAACCAAAGAAACCCTGAAGAATTGTGCTGCTTATCCGAAATTCAAATAAAACTTATTCAAGGATAAGCGGTCCATATTGTTCGGGTCACTCTGGTCGAAAACGAACTTTATAACATAAGATTTTCTACCTTAACTACAGCTGCCTGACAGGTTCTTGTTGGTCTTAACTGGTCTCGAAAAGTCTAAAATAATCTCGGCAGGTCCCAAGTCTGTCAGGACGGTGTGGAAACTCTCAGTTGTCATGTTTTGTTGAGCCGTGAAAGCCATTAATGTGTCGAAGCTCCGTGAGATTTTCTGGGAGTGGATAATGGGACTGTTTTTTTTTTCTCTTCTTTATAAGACTTAGTGTTAATATTGCCCAGTCTTCGATACCTGTACACCTGCTTATTCGCACGCACGCACGCACGCACACTCACACACGTGGGGGTTGGGGGTTGGGGGGGTTGGGGGTTGGGGGTTGGGGGGGTTGGGGGGGTTGGGGGTTGGGGGGGTTGGGGGTTTGGGGGTGGGGGTTGGGGGGTTGGGGGGGTTGGGGGTTGGGGGGGTTGGGGGTTCGGGGGTTGGGGGTTGGGGGTTCGGGGGTGGGGGGGTTGGGGTGTTGGGGGTTGGGGGGGTGGGGGGTTCGGGGGGTTGGGGGTTGGGGGTTCGGGGGATTTGTTGTCTGTCCTTCTCTCTGTTTGTCTCCCTACACACGCCCTTCCCAGTCGGTGGGTCCTGATACCTTCTGTCGGCGCCTGACGGATTGTACCATTCTCCACTTCCTGGGAAGGTTGTGGATTTCTCCTCCCATCCCATACAACCACGCCCTTCACCACACTATCCCTACACACGCCCTTCCCAGTCGGTGGGTCCTGATACCTTCTGTCGGCGCCTGACGGATTGTACCATTCTCCACTTCCTGGGAAGGTTGTGGATTTCTCCTCCCATCCCATACAACCACGCCCTACACCACACTATCCCTACACACGCCCTTCCCAGTCGGTGGGTCCTGATACCTTCTGTCGGCGCCTGACGGATTGTACCATTCTCCACTTCCTGGGAAGGTTGTGGATTCCCCCTCCCATCCCACACACCCACGCCATCACTGGGTCAGCAATCCCACCCATCACAGGGTCAGCAATCCCACCCATCACTGGGTCAGCAATCCCACCCATCACAGGGTGAGCAATCCCACCCATCACTGGGTCAGCAATCCCACCCATCACAGGGTCAGCAATCCCACCCATCACAGGGTCAGCAATCCCACCCATCATAGGGTCAGCAATCCCACCCATCATAGGGTCAGCAATCCCACCCATCACAGGGTCAGCAATCCCACCCATCACAGGGTCAGCAATCCCACCCATCACAGGGTCAGCAATCCCACCCATCACAGGGTCAGCAATCCCACCCATCACAGGGTCAGCAATCCCACCCAGGCGGTTAAGCCAAGGTCAGCAATTGTTGTTATTAATCCCACCCAGGCGGTTAAGCCAAGGTCAGCAATTGTTGTTATTAATCCCACCCAGGCGGTTAAGCCAAGGTCAGCAATTGTTGTTATTAATCCCACCCAGGCGGTTAAGCCAAGGTCAGCAATTGTTGTTATTAATCCCACCCAGGCGGTTAAGCCAAGGTCAGCAATTGTTGTTATTAATCCCACCCAGGCGGTTAAGCCAAGGTCAGCAATTGTTGTTATTAATCCCACCCAGGCGGTTAAGCCAAGGTCAGCAATTGTTGTTATTAATCCCACCCAGGCGGTTAAGCCAAGGTCAGCAATTGTTGTTATTAATCCCACCCAGGCGGTTAAGCCAAGGTCAGCAATTGTTGTTATTAATCCCACCCAGGCGGTTAAGCCAAGGTCAGCAATTGTTAGTATTAATCCCACCCAGGCGGTTAAGCCAAGGTCAGCAAATGATAATGTTAATCTCACCGAGGAGGTTAATCCAAGGTAAACAATCATTTATACGTATAGACCCACCCGGGCCTAGACCTGACCCCCACAGAGCAAGGCGGTGGTACCAGTCCGTCAGGCCACCGTGAGGAGGTCTAAGGAAAAGTGTTTAGAAGTTGTATTTATGTTTCCTGAATCTTTATTTACCTGTTATTGTATTATTAGGTTGTTATATGGCACCAGTTGTGTAAAGTTAAGATTATAGATGATAAAACAACTAAATTAAAGTTGTACATTGGTAATATAACGCAAACTTTTCCAGTATTTTTACACGTCTTCTGTTGTGATAACTGGGAACTACTTCCGCTTCCAACATTAGTTGTCACAAGAGACGACTGAGAAGACAGACAAACAGACAGTCAGATACAGACATACAGACAAAAAACAGACAGAAAGATTGACATACAGAAAGACAGACAGACAAAGAGCCAGTTACACAGACAGAACAGACAGGCAGAGACGTAGAATAAGGGGCGATATGAACGAGGTGTATAAATGGAAGTCAGGGATAAACAACGGTGATATTACAAAGGTACTGAAACTACCCAACCGGGAGGGAACTCGTACAAATGGTTTTAAATAAGACAAATTTAGATTTAAGCTCTGCAGTTTTCTCAATTCTTATGTTCGTGTGTGTGTGAGTGTTAGGGTTGGTTCTTGTTAAATGTCTCCAATATCAGGATCTATCGTGGACTTGATGTGTCTCACCAGTTGCCGCTGATATATTACAAAGACATAAATTGATAAATACGTTTTATATTCACTAACTCAAGATAAAGAAGGAATCGCCGTAAATAAAAAGGTCCGGCGCTCTCGTCAGGCTCGACCGCTGTTACGTAACGTATCTGATTGAGTTGTTAAATAACAGGAACACTTTGGTAAAAGATGAAATTATAACAAACTTGGAACATTTTTCTGGTTGTTCCGCCTCAACTCAAACTCTGCTTTGTAAAGAAATAACATGTTCTTGTTATCTAGCAGGCAGAGACAGATAGAAAATGACAGAGACTGACAGACAAACAGAGACAGAAAGACAAACAGTCAGAGACAGTCAGACAGACACAGACATAGACAAACAGAAAAACAGAGTGAGAAAGGCAGACAGACAGAATGAGAAATGCAGACAGACAGACACTGACAGACAAAAACAGAGCCTGACAGACAGACAGACAGATATGCAGAGATAGACGAACAGACAGATAGACAGATAGAAAGAGAAAGACAGACAGAGCAGGCAGACAAACAGTCATACATTGACAGAAAAAGTGAGAAACATGGACAGACAGACAGACAGACAAAAGCAGATAGACGGAGACAAACAGACCGGCAGACAAACGCAAACAGGCAGGCAGACAGAGTGAGAAAGACAGACAGACAAAAAAGACAGACAGACAGACAAAGAATAGGAGACAAAGACAGGTCAGACAGACTGACAGACAGACAAAATGACTGAGACATACACAGAGATAGTAATAGAGATAGACAAGACAGACAGACACACAAACAAGTAGGCAGAGACAGATAGAAAATGACAGATATTGACAGAGACAGACAGAGAAAGACAAACAAATAGACTGTCTCTCTGTCTGTCAGTCTCTGTCTGTCTGTGTCTGTCTCGGTCTGTCTGTCTGTCTGTTACGTTTTTATTTGGGGGTGGTTGTCTGTTACGTTTTTATTTGGGGGTGGTTGTCTGTTACGTTTTTATTTGGGGGTGGTTGTCTGTTACGTTTATATTTGGGGGTGGTTGTCTGTTACGTTTTTATTTGGGGGTGGTTGTCTGTTACGTTTTTATTGGGGGTGGTTGTCTGTTACGTTTTTATTTGGGGGTGGTTGTCTGTTACGTTTTTATTTGGGGGTGGTTGTCTGTTACGTTTTTATTTGGGGGTGGTTGTCTGTTACGTTTTTATTTGGGGGTGGTTGTCTGTTACGTTTTTATTTGGGGGTGGTTGTCTGTTACGTTTTTATTTGGGGGTGGTTGTCTGTTACGTTTTTATTTGGGGGTGGTTGTCTGTTACGTTTTTATTTGGGGGTGGTTGTCTGTTACGTTTTTATTTGGGGGTGGTTGTCTGTTACGTTTTTATTTGGGGGGTGGTTGTCTGTTACGTTTTTATTTGGGGGTGGTTGTCTGTTACGTTTTATTTGGGGGTGGTTGTCTGTTACGTTTTTATTTGGGGGTGGTTGTCTGTTACGTTTTTATTTGGGGGTGGTTGTCTGTTACGTTTTTATTTGGGGGGTGGTTGTCTGTTACGTTTTTATTTGGGGGGTGGTTGTCTGTTACGTTTTTATTTGGGGGTGGTTGTCTGTTACGTTTTTATTTGGGGGGTGGTTGTCTGTTACGTTTTTATTTGGGGGTGGTTGTCTGTTACTTTTTATTTGGGGGTGGTTGTCTGTTACGTTTTTATTTGGGGGGTGGTTGTCTGTTACGTTTTTATTTGGGGGTGGTTGTCTGTTACGTTTTTATTTGGGGGTGGTTGTCTGTTACGTTTTTATTTGGGGGTGGTTGTCTGTTACGTTTTTATTTGGGGGTGGTTGTCTGTTACGTTTTTATTTGGGGGTGGTTGTCTGTTACGTTTTTATTTGGGGGGTGGTTGTCTGTTACGTTTTATTTGGGGGTGGTTGTCTGTTACGTTTTTATTTGGGGGTGGTTGTCTGTTACGTTTTTATTTGGGGGTGGTTGTCTGTTACGTTTTTATTTGGGGGGTGGTTGTCTGTTACGTTTTTATTTGGGGGTGGTTGTCTGTTACGTTTTTATTTGGGGGGTGGTTGTCTGTTACGTTTTTATTTGGGGGTGGTTGTCTGTTACGTTTTTATTTGGGGGTGGTTGTCTGTTACGTTTTTATTTGGGGGGTGGTTGTCTGTTACGTTTTTATTTGGGGGTGGTTGTCTGTTACGTTTTTATTTGGGGGTGGTTGTCTGTTACGTTTTTATTTGGGGGTGGTTGTCTGTTACGTTTTTATTTGGGGGGTGGTTGTCTGTTACGTTTTTATTTGGGGGTGGTTGTCTGTTACGTTTTTATTTGGGGGTGGTTGTCTGTTACGTTTTTATTTGGGGGTGGTTGTCTGTTACGTTTTATGTGGGGGTGGTTGTCTGTTACGTTTTTATTTGGGGGTGGTTGTCTGTTACGTTTTTATTTGGGGGTGGTTGTCTGTTACGTTTTTATTTGGGGGGTGGTTGTCTGTTACGTTTTTATTTGGGGGTGGTTGTCTGTTACGTTTTTATTTGGGGGGTGGTTGTCTGTTACGTTTTTATTTGGGGGTGGTTGTCTGTTACGTTTTTATTTGGGGGTGGTTGTCTGTTACGTTTTTATTTGGGGGGTGGTTGTCTGTTACGTTTTTATTTGGGGGGTGGTTGTCTGTTACGTTTTTATTTGGGGGTGGTTGTCTGTTACGTTTTTATTTGGGGGGTGGTTGTCTGTTACGTTTTTATTTGGGGGTGGTTGTCTGTTACGTTTTTATTTGGGGGGTGGTTGTCTGTTACGTTTTTATTTGGGGGTGGTTGTCTGTTACGTTTTTATTTGGGGGTGGTTG
Source organism: Homarus gammarus (assembly GCA_958450375.1). Lineage (NCBI taxonomy): Eukaryota > Metazoa > Arthropoda > Malacostraca > Decapoda > Nephropidae > Homarus > Homarus gammarus. Next base: position 4,057,531 of record CAUDMG010003604.1, read on the forward strand.
TCTGTTACGTTTTTATTTGGGGGGTGGTTGTCTGTTACGTTTTTATTTGGGGGGTGGTTGTCTGTTACGTTTTTATTTGGGGGTGGTTGTCTGTTACGTTTTTATTTGGGGGGTGGTTGTCTGTTACTTTTTAATTGGGGGTGGTTGTCTGTTACGTTTTTATTTGGGGGTTGGTGGGTGGTGGGTTAGGGGTTGGGGGTTGGGGGTTAGGGGTTGGGGGTTGGGGGTTCGGGGGTGGGGGTTAGGGGGTTGGGGGTTCGGGGGTTGGGGGTTGGGGGTTGGGGGTTGGGGGTTGGGGGGTTGGGGGTTGGGGGTTGGGGGTTGGGGGTTGGGGGTTGGGGGGTTGGGGGTTGGGGGTTGGGGGGTTGGGGGTGGAGGTCGGGTATGTTGATGTTGATAGGATTCCTTAGGGAGGATTTGTTGTCTGTCCTTCTCTCTGTTTGTCTCCGTCTATCTGCATTTGTCTGTCTGTCTATCTGTATCTGTCTGTTATTTGTCTGTCTTTCTGTTTATGTCTGTTCCTCTCTTTCTGTCCGTCTTTTGTCTGTATGTCTGTCTGCTCTTTTTCTTTTTTATATGTTTTGTCTGTCTGTCTGTTTGTCTGTCTAACTTTCTGTTTACCCCTGTCTGTCTGTCTGTCTGTCTGATTGTGTCTGTCCATCTGACTGTCGGTTTCTGTTTGTCTATCTCTATCTATCTGTCCCTTTATGTTTCTGTAAGTCTGTCTTATTCTGTCTGTTTGAATGTCTGCCTCTGTCTGTCTATCTGTTTGTCTTTCTCTTCAATACAACACAACTCTCCCTACAATACAACACAACACAACTCTCCCTACAATACAACAACACAACTCTCCCTACAATACAACACAACACAACTCTCCCTACAATACAACACAACACAACTCTCCCTACAATACAACACAACACAACTCTCCCTACAATACAACACAACTCTCCTACAACAACACAACTCTCCCTACAATACAACACAACACAACTCTCCCTACAATACAACACAACACAACTCTCCCTACAATACAACACAACACAACTCTCCCTACAATACAACACAACACAACTCTCCCTACAATACAACACAACTCTCCTTCCAATACAACACAACGCAACTCTCCCTCCAATACAACACAACTCTCCCTACAATACAACACAACACAACTCTCCCTACAATACAACACAACACAACTCTCCCTACAATACAACACAACACAACTCTCCCTACAATACAACACAACACAACTCTCCCTACAATACAACACAACACAACTCTCCCTACAATACAACACAACACAACTCTCCCTACAATACAACACAACACAACTCTCCCTACAATACAACACAACACAACTCTGCCCTCCCCCCCCCCCCCCCATACAATACAACGCAAACACAACTCTCCCTACAATACAACACAACACAACTCTCCCTACAATACAACACAACACAACTCTACTACAACAAAACTCACCCTACAATACAACACAACACAACTCTCCTACAATACAACACAACACAACTCTCCCTACAATACAACACAACACAACTCTCCCTCCAATACAACACAACTCTCCCTCCAATACAACACAACACAACTCTCCCTATAAAACACAACTGTCTTGTTGTGTATATGACTGATGTCTATCTATCAGCAGCGACTGGTGAAACATATCAAGTTAATGAAGACATTTTGTTAGAACCTAACCCACAAAAGAATACCAAACAGTTATAAACAAGAGCGCCACGGTAACTCTGCTATTTGAGTATAAAATCATGTTAATAATTGCGCAAATAAAGAAATTATTGAAGAAAAACTGCAAAAATACCACATGTAACATAAATACAACTTCTGGAATGTTGATCAGTTTCCCCCTGGAGGTGGCCTGGCGAACTAGGGAGAGGTTTTGTTGTGTTGTATTGTAGGGAGAGTTGTGTTGTGTTGTATTGTAGTTGTGTTGTATTGAAAGGAGACTGGTGTTGTGTTGTATTGTAGGGAGAGTTATGTTGTGTTGTATTTTAGTTGTGTTGTATTGTAGGGAGAGTTGTATTGAAGGGAGACTGGTGCTGTGTTGTATTGTAGAGAGAGTTATGTTGTGTTGTATTTTAGTTGTGTTGTATTGTAGGGAGAGTTGTATTGAAGGGAGACTGGTGTTGTGTTGTATTGTAGGGAGAGTTGTGTTGTGTTGTATTTTAGTTGTGTTGTATTGAAAGGAGAGTTGTATTGAAGGGAGACTGGTGTTGTGTTGTATTGTAGGGAGAGTTGTGTTGTGTTGTATTTTAGTTGTGTTGTATTGAAAGGAGACTGGTGTTGTGTTGTATTGTAGGGAGAGTTGTGTTGTGTTGTATTGTAGTTGTGTTGTATTGTAGGGAGAGTTGTGTTGTGTTGTATTGTAGGGAGAGTAATGTTGTATAGTATTGTAGGGAGAGTTATATTGCAGGGAGAGTTGTGTTGTGTTGTATTGTAGTTGTGTTGTATTGTAGGGAGGGTTATGTTGTGTTGTATTGTAGTTGTGTTGTAATGTAGGGAGACTGGTGTTGTGTTGTATTGTAGGGAGAGTTGTGTTGTGTTGTATTGTAGGGAGAGCAATGTTGTATAGTATTGTAGGGAGGGTTATATTGCAGGGAGAGTTGTGTTGTATTGTAGATGTGTTGTATTGTAGGGAAAGTTGTGTTATGTTGTATTGTAGGGAGAGTTATGTTGTGTTGTATTGTAGGGAGATTGTGTTGTGTTGTATTGTAGGGAGAGTTGTGTTGTGTTGTATTGTAGGGAGAGCTGTGTTGTATTGTAGGGAGAGTTATGTTGTGTTGTATTGTAGGGAGAGTTATGTTGTGTTGTATTGTAGGGAGAGTTGTGTTGTGTTGTATTGTAGGGAGAGCTGTGTTGTATTGCATTGGAGTTGTGTTGTATTGTAGAGAAAGACAAACAAATAGACAGACAGACGCAAACATACAACCGGAGACAGACAGACAGAGAGAGACACAGACGGACGGACAGACAGACAGACAGAAATACAGACAGACCGAAAAATTTAGGCAGAAAATTAGACAGACAGTCAGACAGACTGAGAAAGCAGACAGCAGAGACAGACAGACAGACTGAGATAGAAATACAGAGACATAGAAAAAGAAAAAGAGCAAACAGACATACAGAATAACGACGGACAGAAAGAGACGAACAGACATAAACAGACAGACAGACAAATAACAGACAGACAGACAAAGTAGTGAGAATGAGACAAAGAGAAAGTAACAGAGAGACAGACACATGCACACAGAGACAGACATGCAGCCTGACATGGAGACATAGAGATAAATAGACAGACAACCAGATATAAACCGTCAGAGATATACAGACAGACAGACAGACAGACAGAGAGAGACTGAAAGACATACAGAGACAGACGGACAGAAAGACATAGACAAACAGACAGAGTGAGAAAGGCAGACAGACAGAATGAGAAATGCAGACAGACAGACACACAGACAGACACAAACAGGTACAGCCTGACAGAGAGACAGACAGATATGCACAGATAGACGGACAGACAAACAGGCAGACAGACAGATAGAAAGAGACAGACAGAGAAAGATGCAGAGACAAACAGACAGACATAGACAGAAAAAGTGAGTAACTCGGACAGACAGACAGACAGACGGACAAAAGCAGATAGACGGAGATAACAAATCCTCCCTAAGGAATCCTGTCCTATAAATCAACATACCCGACCTCCCCCTCCCCCCCACAACAAAAAATAAATGAATAAATAACAAAATAAAAATAAATAAATAAATTAATAAATAAACAAAAATAATAAATAAATAAAACAAAATAAAATACCAACCAACCCCCAGGCACAACCCTCCTCTCCCCCCAGACACAACCCTCCTCTCCCCCCAGACACAACCCTCCTCTCCCCCCACACACAACGCCTCCTCTCCCCCCAGACACAACCCTCCTCTCCCCCAGACACAACCCTCCTCTCCCCCTAGACACAACCCTCCTCTCCCCCCAGACACAACCCTCCTCTCCCCCCAGACACAACCCTCCTCTCCCCCCGACACAACCCTCCTCTCCCCCCAGACACAACCCTCCTCTCCCCCCAGACGCAACCCTCCTCTCCCCCTAGAAACAACCCCCCCTCCCCCCAGACACAACCCTCCTCTCCCCCCAGACACAACCCTCCTCTCCCCCTAGACACAACCCCCCCACCCCAGACACAACCCCCCACCCCCCAGACACAACCCCCCCCACCCCCAGACACAACCCCATCCCACCCCCCCAGACACAACCCCATCCCACCCCCCCAGACACAACCCCTCCCCCCAGACACAACCCCATCCCACCCCCCAGACACAACCCCCCCACCCCCAGACACAACCCTCCTCTCCCCCCAGACACAACCCTCCTCTCCCCCCAGACACAACCCCCCCACCCCCCAGACACAACCCCCCACCCCCAGACACAACCCCCCACCCCCAGACACAACCCCCCCACCCCAGACACAACCCCCCCTCCCCCCCACACAACCCCATCCCACCCCCCCAGACACAACCCCATCCCACCCCCCAGACACAACCCCCCCTCTCCCCAGACACAACCCCATCCCACCCCCCCAGACACAACCCCCCCACCCCCCAGACACAAGCCCCCTCCCCCCAGACACAACCCCCCCACCCCCCAGACACAACCCCCCCACCCCCAGACACAACCCCATCCCACCCCCCAGACACAACCCCCCCTCTCCCCAGACACAACCCCATCCCACCCCCCCCAGACACAACCCCTCTCCCCCCAGACACAACCCCCCATCCCCCAGACACAACCTCATCCCACCCCCCAGACACAACCCCCCACCCCCCAGACACAACCCCCCCTCCCCCAGACACAACCCCCCTCCCCCCAGACACAACCCCCCCACCCCCCAGACACAACCCCCCACCCCCCAGACACAACCCCCCACCCCCAGACACAACCACCCCCAGACACAACCCCCCTCCCCCCAGACACAACCCCATCCCACCCCCCCAGACACAACCCCATCCCACCCCCAGACAAAGCCGCACAGAAATACTTACAATTCTCCAGAAGCAACCCCAACATACCCAACCACCCCTCCCTAGCAAAACCTAACAGACAGACAGAGACAGTCAGACAAACAGAGACAGTCAGGCAGAGAGACAGACATAGACAGTTAAACTGACAGACAGAGAGAGATAGACAAGAAAGTCAAAGATTGACAAGACAGAAAAACAGACAGAGACAGACACAAAGACAGACAAACAGACAGATACACAGACAGAGACTGAGAAGACAGACAAACAAACAGTCAAAGACAGACATACAGACAAAAACAGACAGAAAGACTGACAGACAGAGAGACAGACAGACAGAGACCGACATTGTGAGAAAGACAGAGAAGCTGAGACAGATAGACAGGCAGTGACACACAGACAGACAGAGTCCAACAGACAGACAGACAGAGACCGACATTGTGAGAAAGACAGAGAAGCTGAGACAGATAGACAGGCAGTGGCACACAGACAGACAGAGACCAACAGACAGGCGGACAGACAGTCAGACAGATAAACAAAGACAGACAGACAGACAGAAAGTGACAGACAAACTTCTGTCTGTCTGTCTGTCTCCGCTTGTCCCGGTCTGTCTTCTTTGCCTTATCTAATGTTTCTACTTATCTGTGTGTGTGTGTGTGTGTGTGTGTGTGTGTGTGTTTTTCTGTTTGTCAATCTCTCTCTCTCTCTCTCTCTCTCTCTCTCTCTGTCTGTCCGTGCTTCTCACTTTTTCTGTCTATGTCTGACTGTTTGTCTCTCCGTCTTTCTCTCTGTCTTTTTCTTTCTATCTGTCTGTCTGTCTATCTGCTTGTGTGTCCGTCTGTCTCTGCATATCTGTCTGTCAGGCTCTGTCTGTTTGTGTCTGTCTGTCTGCATTTCTCATTCTGTCTGTCTGCTCTTTCTGTTTCTATCTGCCTGTATGTCTGTCTCTGTTTGTATGTGTCTGTCTGTCTGTGTCACTTTCTCTTTGTCTCATTCTCTCTGCTGTCTGTCTGTTTGTCTCTTTCTGTCTGTCTTTTGTCTGCATGTCTGTCTGCTCTCTTTCTTTTTTTATGTGTCTCTGTATTTCTGACTCTGTCTGTCTCTGCCTGTCTGCTTTCTCACTCTGTCTGTCTGTTTGTCTGTCTAACTTTCTGCCTTAATTTGTCTGTCTGTCTGTCTATCTGTCTGTCTGTCTGTCCACCCGTCTCTGTGTGTCTCTCTGTCTGTCAATCTTTCTCCGCTTGTATGCTTACCCCTGTATGTCTGTCTGTTTGATTGTGTCTGTCCATCTGACTGTCGGTTTCAGTTTCTGTGTGTCTGTCTTATTCTTTCTGTGTATCTGTCTGTCTATTTGTGTGTCTTTCTCTACAATTCAACACAGCTACAATACTACACAACACAACTCTCCCTACAATACAAGACACAACACAACGAATTATGTATGTCTCTTCTCTGTCTGTCAGATTGTTTATATCTTTCTGTGTTTCTGTCGGTTTGTCTGTGTGTTTGTTGTCTGTCTCTCCCTGTCTGCCTCTGACTGTCTGTCTGTCTCCGCTCGTCTCTTTGTCTATCTGTCTCTTCTCTGTCTGTCTGTCTATCTGGTTGTCTGTCTCTGAGTGACTGTGTGTTTGTTGTCCGTCTCTGTCTGTATGCCTCTGACTGTCTGTCTATCTCCGCTCGTCTGCTTGTCTGTCTGCCTGTGTGTGTGTGTGTGTGTGCGCAGTCTTTCACTGTCTGTCAGACTGTCTCTGTTTCTGTCTGTGTGTCTGTGTCTTTATCGCTCTGCCTGTCTGTCTCTGTCTGTCTGTCTGCCTTTTTATATCTGTCTGTGTCTGTCTCTGTCTATCTATCTATTTATATCAGCATTTCTACCCTTCTCTCTCCGTCTGTCGCTGTCAGTCTGTCTGTGTCGCAACCCCCCCCCCCCCTTCTACACTACCATACCCTACCCCACAGCACACTACCCTACACCACACCACACTACCACACAACACACCACACTACCACACACCACTACCACACACCACACCACACTACCCTACATCACAGCACCCTACCACACACCACACCACACTACCCTACACCACAGCACACTACACTGCCCTACACCACAGCACACTACACGCCCTACACCACACTACCCTACACCACAGCACACTACCACACACCACACCACACTACCCTACACCACAGCACACTACACACCCTACACCACACTACCCTACCCTACACCACACACACCACACGGCATCTTCGTGGTGTAGATTAACACAGTATAACCTTTTTCTTCTCTATTTTCAATTTCTTTGTTTTTTTTTTCGCCCCCCAGGCCCCGTTGTGGGTCGTTTGACCTGTGCCCGGGTGGGCTAATTCCCGTAATAAGAAAGAAGAAAAGAAAAGAAGAAGAAAAAAAAACCAGGCACTTACATACCCGAGTTATCAGTTTAAGTGAGCTTGGCCCAGCCTCGAACTGGTCCCGGCGGTGGTACGTAGTTCGTCATGCCACCGCCAGGGGTCTACTGTCGGCATCTCTGAAAGTCTATTTATGTTACAGTTGTTGATTTTGTTGTTTTTCTTTAATAATTCATATATTTACGTAGTTTTTCTCAGGAGTTGTATGAATTTATACTCAAATAGCAGAGTTACAACTGTGTTGACGCTGTGTATGGCCCTTTTACAGCTCTCGTCAGGCTTGACCGCTGTCACCCAAACTGAAACAGATAACTCCATTGACCCACCACGTAACCATAACGTATCTGATTGAGTTGTTAAACAACAGGAACACTTTGGTAAAAGAAGAAATAATAACAACTTGGAACATTTGTAGGAATCTGTCAGTCTGTCTGTCTCTGTCTGTGTGTGTGTGTCTCAGTCTCTGTCTGTCTTTGTATCTCAATCTCTGTCTGTGTGTCTGTGTCTGTTTCTTTCTGTCTGTCTGTCTGTTTGTCTGTGACAGACAGACAGAGACAAAGACAGACAGGCAGAGACAAGCAGAAAACTGACAGACAGACAGAGAAAGAAAGGGACAGACAGAAACAGAGAGACGGAGACATAGCCTAACATATAGACGAAAGAGACAGACAGACAGGCAGAGACAGACAAGGCGGGCAGACAAGCAGACATAGAAAGACAGATACAGATAGACAGACATAGAAAAACAGAGGCAGAAAATCAGAAAGACAGACAGAGATCGATATTGTGAGACAGACGGCAGAAACAGTCAGACCCAGAGACACAGACAGAGACAGACAATGAGACAGACTGAGATAAACAGACAGAGAGAAGCAGATAAACAGAGAAAGACAGACAGACTGACATACTTTGTCTTTCTGTACGTCTGTATTTCTCATTCTGTATGACTTTCTCACTCTGCCTGTCTGCGTTTGTCTGCCGGTCTGTTTGTCTCCGTCTATCTGTCTGTCTGTCCATGTTTCTCACTTTTCTGTCAATGTATGACTGTTTGTCTGTCTACTTTGTCTGTCTTTCTCTTTCTATCTGTCTGTTCGTCTATCTCTGCATATCTGTCTATTTGTCTGTCAGTGTCTGTCTGCATTTCTCATTCTGTCTGTCTGCCTTTCTCACTCTGTTTTTCTGTTTGTCTATGTCTGTCTGTTTGAATGTCTGCCTTTGTGTGTCTGTGTCTGTCTGACTGTCTCTGACTGTTTGTCTTTCTGTCTCTGTTTGTCTGTCAGTCTCTGTCATTTTCTATCTGTCTCTGCCTGCTAGATAACAAGAACATGTTATTTCTTTACAGCAGAGTTTGAGTTGAGGCGGAACAACCAGAAAAATGTTCCAAGTTTGTTATAATTTCATCTTTCACCAAAGTCTTCCTGTTATTTAACAACTCAATCAGATACGTTACGCAACAGCGGTCGAGCCTGACGAGAGCGCCGGACCTTTTTATTTACGGCGATTCCTTCTTTATCTTGAGTTAGTGAATACAAAACGTATTTATCAATTTATGTCTTTGTAATGTATCAGCGGCAACTGATGAGACACATCAAGTCCACGATAGATCCTGATATTGGAGACATTTAACAAGAACCAACCCTAACACTCACACACACAGTACCTTTGTAATATCACAGTTGTTTATCCCTGACTTCCATTTATACACCTCGATCATATCGCCCCTCATTCTACGTCTCTGCCTGTCTGTTCTGTCTGTGTAACTGGCTCTTTGTCTGTCTGTCTCTCTGCATGTCAATCTTTCTGTCTGTTTTTTGTCTGTATGTCTGTATCTGACTGTCTGTTTGTCTGTCTTCTCAGTCGTCTGGTGTGACAACTAATGTTGGAAGCGGAAGTAGTTCCCAGTTATCACAACAGAAGACAATCCCCAATGTGTAAAAATACTGGAAAAGTTTGCGTTATATTACCAATGTACAACTTTAATTTAGTTGTTTTATCATCTATAATCTTAACTTTACACAACTGGTGCCATATAACAACCTAATAATACAATAACAGGTAAATAAAGATTCAGGAAACATAAATACAACTTCTAAACACTTTTCCTTAGACCTCCTCACGGTGGCCTGACGGACTGGTACCACCGCCTTGCTCTGTGGGGGTCAGGTCTAGGCCCGGGTGGGTATAAATGATTGTTTACCTTGGATTAACCTCCTCGGTGAGATTAACATTATCATTTGCTGACCTTGGCTTAACCGCCTGGGTGGGATTAATACTAACAATTGCTGACCTTGGCTTAACCTCCTGGGTGGGATTAATAACAACACTTGCTGACCTTGGCTTAACCTCCTGGGTGGGATTAATAACAACACTTGTTGACCCTGGCCTAACCGCCTGGGTGGGATTAATAACAACAATTGCTGACCTTGGCTTAACCTCCTGGGTGGGATTAATACTTACAATTGCTGACCCTGGCTTAACCTCCTGGGTGGGATTAATATTAAGAATTGCTGACCTTGGCTTAACCTCCTGGGTGGGATTAATAACAACAATTGCTGACCCTGGCTTAATCCGCCTGGGTGGGACTAGTAACAACAAGTGCTGACCTTGGCTCAACCGCCTGGGTGGGATTAATAACAACAATTGCTGACCCTGGCTTAACCGTCTGGGTGGGATTAAAAACAACAATTGCTGACCCTGGCTTAACCTCCTGGGTGGGACTAAGAACAAGTGCTGACCTTGGCTTAACCGCCTGGGTGGGGGAATCCACAACCTTCCGAGGAAGTGGAGAATGGTACAATCCGTCAGGCGCCGACAGAAGGTATCAGGACCCACCGACTCGGAAGGGCGGGTGTAGTGTGTAAGGTAGTGTAGGGGGTTGCTGGGGGTGTGGGATGGGAGGGGGAATCCACCTTCCCAGGAAGTGGAGAATGGTACAATCCGTCAGGCGCCGACAGAAGGTATCAGGACCCACCGACTCGGAAGGGCGGGTGTAGTCAGCGCTCACTACACCAGTAGCCGCGAGGATCCATCTAGTGATGGTGGTCTTGTGTGCGTCGCCTCCTATGGTGCCTCCTCAGGGGGCCGATGATACACGAAGAGGCTGGCACACCTTCGGCGTCAACTAACACTACTACGGTAGCCACAAGACAGGGGCAGCTACACTAAATATAGCTTCTAAAATCAAAACAACTATCGTGAGCTATATTTACTACATTACACCCTGGTTGTGTCTCGTCAAGTAACAGACATCTTCTATTTACCCACAGTCAACCTGAAGACAATAATCAACGCTAACTATCTACGCAGTTCAATTCTGGTCACCGTATTACAGAATGGATATAGAATCCCTGGAAAGAATTCAGAGGAGAATGACAAGACTAATCCCGGGCATGGCTCACTGTTCATTTGTAAAGGCATTAAGATCTGATTTCGACATTTGTCCTTAAAAGCATTGCCATGTCAATTTCTTGCGACAAAAAAAATTAAAAAAAATTCAATTTCAACATTTTTTATTTTATTTTTTATTGGACGTTCTTATCATTTCCATTTTATTAATTTCTTAAATATTTTTTCAAGGTTAAACTTGGCGTCTGACGAATCATATATTATAAGAGGCCGCGGCCTGCCTAGGAGTTTGTGAGTCGCTCACCTCTATTCCCAGTGTAAAGACTAAGCCTAGCAGAACAAATGAAGACAATTGTTGTGCAAGTATTGTGGAATTGTAGTGATTAATATAAGGTGAGAAGACTAAGGTTGTGTGCTGACTATATATTTGAAGTGTGGAGTTAAGCTGTGAAGATAATTACCCTGTTAACAGTGTTGTGAAGAATTATTGTTTATTAAACAAGACTACAGTACACAAGCATGTTTCTGTGACCTGGTGGAAATCTACCCTGCCTGTTGTTTGTCTGTACACTGATACCGATCGTCAGAAATTACCGGAGACTGGCGGGACAGCCAGTGGTAATTCTACAACTCTCGTGAGATATCTACTGCTTCTGCACATACGACCCAAGCCGCTGGTAACCAGTGGTGGAAGCTGGGAAGGCGGTGACAAGAGAAGGGTCGTAACAATACTAATATGCATTACTCAAAAGTGCTATAAATTTACATCCGTATGTTCGTTAGGTTCGTATAATAGAATTATTTTTAATTAATAAGTTGGAAGTACGTTCGTACACCCACTAAAAAATTATTCGGCACCCGTGTCATATTGTATCAAGCCGTAAGGGTGCCGAATAATTTTCGATTGGATCTACAGTAATCAGTAATGTTTGGTGTACAACATTACTGTACATTAGGGTGTGTCATAGGAGGGAAGATCAGCTAAAACTAATGGCCCATCACTTTTTTGGTAGATTTTAGTGTATATAAACAGAAAATAATTTCAGTTTCAATATTTTGCAACCTTTTGCTAGGTAAATTTTAGCGTGAAATTTATCGAAAATCTAACGTACAGCTGCATTACAATTAAATAGTGAACATTGCTTTCTAACTTCATTCTTTATCAACCCAACTAACAATATTTTTTTCTGTTTCAGATTCTGATGCATTTATAAGTTGATAATATTTGCGATGGCTGCTTGTGTCAGGACAAGGAACCAAAAATCCAGCCATCTCAGTCACTATCTTGGGTCTGGGAGAGAGCTCCTGAAGTCGGAGTTGCCTACATTGAGAGATGCTTTGAGATACGGTATTTTAATCAGGCAAATCAGTGAAAAGAACCAAAGAACTTACACAAACAAAGACATTGCCAGTGATATGACCAAAGCTGTCTTGGCACAGTACACTCTGGCTAACGCTCAGTTCAAGCCTCCAGTCATAACAAGTCAGAAGAAGATTAGTGAGAGACTGCTAGCCAGTTGGGAAAAGGCAAGAGATATCTCTCTTGGGAGAGGAAAACTTGCAGTTAAGGACAGCTTTGCCAAGCAACTGGACCAGTTATTTGACATAATTGCTTGTAAGTGCCCAATTGTTCTCTGTCCTGAGACTTATTGTCCAATTCATCGTGAGTGTCTACTTGCCAAATTGGTTCAACACCAAGGTCAAGTCATCGTTCTCCGAAGGTCCGAGGCATGTTCTCTTCCAGCTTGAGCTCCTGAGGAGTCAGCCAAGGAAGGTTGTTCAGATTGTGGAGCAGACTGTGAGGAGGTCTTCCTGGTATGCTCATCCCGAGGCAGTTCTGCAGACAATGCTCTGCAGTAAGGATGAGGAGGAGAGAAGAGTGGCAGTCAAAAAGATCTTGGATATGAGACTTATGAGAGGATCTGGGCATGACGAATCAGTTGGTGACGATTCCTTCAGGGTCAGGAAGACTCCTGAAGTCAATCTAGGTGCCAAGACCCTCACTGATCTCATAGATCTGGATAACATCCAGGCTGGCAGTGAGCCCCCTCTTACCTGCAGCCTCACCAATGTTCAAGTCAGAGCTTTCCTGGACAACCCCATGCATGTCCCTGCCTGGCCCTCGCACACCCAGAGTATAGAGCGTTGTGTACAGCAAGTGAGCGAGGCCAGCAGTCACGTGTACACTGTACAGCCAGGAGAGGAGGGAAGGCTACATCCGAGCTCAGGTGGTCAGCAGGGAGGTGATGAGTAGAAACAGAAGCAAGAAAGACATGTTCTCTATGGTGTGCAGCAACACCGGGTCGTAGTAGTAAAACCGGTTTTTGTATTTGATGATTTTGTTTTCTAAAGGAATATTAAATTTAATAAATGTGTCAAGATCATTCGTTTCACTATTCTGGATCATTTTCATCCTAATAAATTAACCTGATACATTTACTTTACTTTAAATAAGCTATTTAGTGGTGTTGGTAAAAGTGTGGGAATACTGAATTTTCATAAGATTTCAAGTTAAAATTTACCTAGCAAAAAATGAAAACTTTTCAAATCTGAAGATATCACATGATTCTGCACATAGAACTACATCATTAATACCATGGGCCGATTTTTCAAACTCAAAAAAAAAAATTCGCCTCCGTATGACACGCCCTACTGTACATAATACTTCAATGTGGACAAATGTAAAGTACTCAGTATAGGGGATGTAAACAGGGAAACCAGATACCAGATATGAACAACGATGTTATTGAGAAATCCGACTGCGAGAAAGATTTAGGAGTAATGATCCTTCCTTCCTTAGGCTTTAGTAAGCCCCTTTATAATATTTATACTATATATACTTGTCACACTTGCCAGATGCTTCTGGTGTCATTGTACAGGGGTACCTAGTGACAGCACTAGGATCCCGCTTCCTCTATCAAGGAATAAACAATTGAAATTGAAAATTGAGTAATGATACGTAGGAATTTTAAGCCAAGTAAACAAGGCTAATAGAGTACTTGGGTTCATACAAAGGAGTGCTAGTTAAAAGACTAGCGAGGTCATCTTAAAACTATATCTTGCGTTTGTGAGACCCCACTTGGATTACGCAGTTCAATTCTGGTCACCGTATTACAGAATGGATATGGAATCCTTGGAAAGACTTCAGAGGAGAATGACAAGACTAATCTCGGGCATGAGGAACCTTGAGTACAGAGACAGGTTAAAGCTTCTTAATTTGAACTCCCTCGAGAGATGTATTAAACCACATTTGGTCTTTGAAAATTATTTCGTTCGTTGTAGAGGTAATTATTTTATTGCACTAAATATTGGGAGTCATCCAAGGTGGTTTGCTACGTAAGTGAATGAAGTGACATATAATAGCCAACAGTAAAGAGGATTGTAGTGCAGAAGCAAACAACTCTACTGTACTGTGGTTGGCTGGCCACGTAGGCAAAAACTTTATACAACACTAATAATAAGGATCAAATAAAAAAAAGAATAATCTGCAGCAACTTTCCGGCAACAACAATGACAACCTTGGGCGGTGTTCGAATATGTGTGATGTATTTGTACTGTAAGTAGTCGTATATAATGATGAAAGAGGGTGTAATTCTGCCTAATTTGTTACATTTTGATGTTGTTCACAACCAGTTGATGAATTCATATAAACCAGACAAAAATATAAGTAATTATTACTTTGTACAAACTGACAAAAGTCATGATTTGCAAAAATCTGTTATGCTCCTAATGTAGCCCACATGCAGCAGGGGAGTAATGCAGCCCACATGCAGCCGGGGAGTAATGTAGCCCACATGCAGCCGAGGAGTAATATAGTCCATATGCAGCCGGGGAGTAATGTAGCTCACATGCAGCAGTGGAGTAATGTAGCCCACATGCAGCCGGGGAGTCATTAGTTGATGATCCCATAATGGTCACTACTCCCAAATGGTGTGAGCACACATATGACACACAACCATTGTAAATATACCAACTAGTTCACTCACCACAAATGATTCACACACACACACAAACAGACAGACACAGACAGACACAGACACACACACACACACTCACACACACACACAGTAATCAGGTGTGTGGAAGCGACGACTCACTCACACGTAATACAGTCCTTGGACACAGCGTGGGTTCAGTGACAACACTATAACTCAGCCTGGCGGCTCTTGTGAAATGATTTTAAATTCAGCGAATATTTTTTAGCACGACTCAAGGTCTTCAAAGGTCAAGATTTTTTTTATTATTCGAAAGATAAATTTTCACTCGTGACTGAGGACTAATAGAACAACTCTATTTACTGTAAGAGACTCAATCCACAGTAATATCGAGGCGGCTTTAACTTACACATATTTCAAGAGAGTCATCAAAAGATTCATTGGTTAATATTTTATTAGACCTCGTCAATAAGTCCGTATTTTCAAATATTCGTTTGTCACACCTTTAGCTCCTATCGAGAGAAAGAAACTCGTCTGATCAAGAAAGCGAGTTTCATACAGTTTGACACTATTGCTTCCGCTGTATCAGAGGTTCAGTTTGTCAAGAGATACATTGTCACAACGCTACTCAGGAAATATTTCCACATACAAACATTTGAAAATCTGAGTCCTGACTCCTGCACAGAAATAAAATTGTTACATCGTCATATCCTCCTTGCAGAGCATAAATCAAGGATAATGTTATATTTTTTGGTGTTTCCTTTGTACTTCAAATCTTTTTGTGAACATGAGATACCTATCAATTCTGATTTGAGTGAAAGAAATATTTCCTTTTTGTATTTGTCTGCAAAGGATGATGATACAACATAATAATGTACAAAGACCTAACGCTGAGTGGTGTGTAGTATTGTCATTCTGGGACACAATACCCATCCTGTAATGTTTCTCAATTAATGAAACTAAAGTAAAATGGAATAGGTTAGAGGGCAGCAAGTGGACGCATGGTGGCAGATGACACTACCTGTGGTCGGATGAAGTAAAAAAAACAATGATGATATTACATTTTATATCGTGTTCAATTCTCACATAAAATTCTAAAATTCATGAAAAGTGAACTTTAAAGAAGCAAAACTTATTTTAAATATTAAACTGTGTAATAGTATAGTGTTATATACAATCAATCAATCCAGGTAACCACCTCCAAACGTTTCGGGCTGTCTTCACTACAGTAATCCTCGTAGATTTCGGGTCTCTTCGGTGTTTCAAAGTTTTCAGTCTCATTCACCAAACCTAGTGTTTACTTTACCCCCACCATCATCCTACCCTCAATTTTGCTTTTTAATATTTCTACCATCATCACATCTCCCCCTAATAATATGGCTAAATCATTTCACTTTCTTTATTCTACAAATTTCTTGCCAATTTTAGCACTCCTTATTTTTCTCTATCAATATAAACTATCTTTAAGATTTTCCTGTAAAATCACATATCAAAGCCTCTCCATGGTGTCCGCTGAAAGCTTACGGGCTTTTGACCCCCACATTGGTAATTATCATACATTGCATTTCAGCAACCAGGTCTCTTTAAATTATTAGATGCATTTTTTTGCATGACAGATTCATGTTTTAATATATATATATTTTTTGTACATTTACAATCACAACTAATGTTACTTCCCACATACACAAAATGTTCCACTTGTCTACCATATTTTTATCTCAGGGTAATAATTCTAATATGATGCAGCCTCTACTACTTTCGTCCTTACAGCGTTAATTCGATGTCCATATTCTTCGTCTTATTTCACAATCTGGCTGTTGATGCAATTGCCTCTTCACCGTCTGTAATAAGAGCAGCAGCATCTGTATACTGAATATGCAGTTTCATGTCTACCATTTTTTGAACGATTCTTATGTCGCCTTCTTTAATGCATACTACTGTGGGTCTTTTTTTTCGAAGACATCAATAAACTTATTGTGTTTAAACTTGTCTAAAGCTTTACAAAATCCTCAAAAAAGATACGAAACTTTACTCTGGACCTCTAAAGTCACTGGACTTAAAATTTTAAAACCATTATATACTGTACCTTCTCTTTTTCCCTTTCCTTCCTAAATCTATTTGATCTTCAAATAACTCGCTGTCTATTGTATGTTTGGAATTATATCTAAGAAAATTTTACAGGCTTAATTCATAAAGCTTATTGTCCAACATTGGGTGCACGTTAAGGCTCCAAACTTTTTAAGAAATTTTTTTTACCTCACTATGCAGTTTTTGTATGTGATTTTGTCAGTTTTGTCCTGGTTAGATTTTTGTTCAATAAGTTTCCTCTCATATTATTTTTAAAATTAATTCTCCAGCCTGCCTTTTTGACTTTCAAGTCCTGACTCCACCAATAATGAAACTCAGTTTAGGGTTTCTCAAGTGTCATTTAATGGTATCAAACTTTTTTTTTTCAATTCCTTGTTTCAGCTTCATAAAACTCATTACTGGGACATCCTTTGACTCACTGTCTGCCCCTGGGAAACCGTTAGCTTGGGTCATAGAATTCTTGAATTTTTGCTGAAATACAAAGTTATTCGCTGATTGCTGCCCATACTATTTTCGTTAACCTCTGGTGGTATTCGTGTATAAATAAGATGCCCCAGGTTATGTTGAAACCATGAATGTGCAAAAAAAGAAAATTGCTGTCTTTACATAATGGTAATAATACATGACTAACAGAATCATTGATAAGTTGTTAAAAACAGAAGTTCAGGTCCTAACTCCTCGAAACTTATCACCGCGAGTGATGCATGAATCATGCAAATTCTAGGAGAACTTAGTCGTTATGTGTAGCGGTTCTTGATTGTGTGGTGTCTAGTGTGAGCCAAGGCCGAGGGAGGTGGGAGCTTGACGAAGAGAGGAGGTAAGAATGGGTGTAAGGCGGCCCCGTGCTCACTCATGCAGGGTTGCTCACAACGGAGCTGCCGCCAGAGAAAGTTGTGGTGAGGACGTGCGGTGCCGCCGGCGGGTGGAGCGGGAGGGACGGAGCAACGGCAGGTGCGAGAGGTATCCAGTGTGAGAGTGTGAGCCCCTCAGTGTGCACGGAGCCACGGTACTACTACTGCTTCTACATACGATCCCACGCGGCATGCGCCTCCCCACACAAGGTACAACACTTCCCATCTCTTCTGGTAACACCGCAAGATAAGACTGGCAGTGTCTCGTTGTCCTATTTCTTGTACTTCTATGGAGAAAAAGTTCGTATTCAAAACTCAATAAAAGAGTCTTCAGGTGTTTTAGCATTTTACTTCAAGAAGTTTTCATCAATATCATGATTTGAAAACCTTGAGCTATACTTTGTGACACGCATCATCTACATAACAGTAAGTGCATAAGTTCTACCAGAGTCGCGCACATGTGTGTCCATGCAGGTAATAATAAGAGATTCACGCGAGTCTGAGAGCAGTACTGGATGCTCTTCAGCCTGTTGCACACATGTGTTTAAGAAGCCTGTATTCCTCCAAATACCTAGTGACATTATATATTCCTACAGACACTTTATGGTAGTGTTTTTATACCAATTTCCAATGATTTCTTTTCAATCGGTATACGTATCTAAAAGATCGGGTATGTGCTTCAGTGTTTCCTGGTGGTGATGATCCGCGCCTTACTCGATATACTCAGGTTAACAAGAACAAGGGGAGGGTCGTTGGTAAGCCTTCTACTGATGACTAATCACTAAAGAGCCATCTTTGGCCTGGAGACTCTCAGCTTATCATTCAGGATATCATCATAATTGATATTCTATTGCTTGTGTAAAGACATCATCTGTACACGACCATACTTAAACTAATTATCTGAAGAACACTGACCTGGCGATATAGCAAACAAAAGAAAAACAGTTTTTCTTAATTGTTTATTCGAAGACAAGTTATACAGATGTATTACAAAAATCAACATCGTTCATTATTAAATCGTTCATAAACTAAAACACTGAATGATCTATGTACAGTCACCCAAAAAAGTCCTGTCGCGAACCACGATTCAGACTCGTGAACCCGAAGCAGTAGACACTGATACATTACTCTGTCCATAAATGCTTTGGATTCAAGAGTCTGAATCTTGGGGTTCATGGTTCGCGACAGGACTTTTTTGGGTGACTGTACTTTTATCATATATATATATATATATATATATATATATATATATATATATATATAGAGCATAAAAATACAAAGGAAAACTAAGGATTTTTATTTTGCTTTCTATGGATTACTTAACACACATACATATACTGACACATACTTTTAGTGTGTGTACTTGCTAAGTAATTAATTAAAACACCGAACTTTCAAATGAAAGTTTTGACACCTGTCTTACTCTTAAACTCGGGGAATGTTGTTAGACGCCCGGGGCACAAGTGTTTTGCACTGGTTGTGCCTCGAGTAAGGCAAAGTGATGTCCTGGTTCTCTCTCAGTTACTCCTGGAGTGAGACAATGTTGTGTCCTGGTTCTTTCTCAGTTACTCCTGGAGTGAGACAATGTTGTGTCTTGGTTCTTTCTCAGTTACTCCTGGAGTGAGGCAATGTTGTGTCCTGGTTCTCTCTCAGTTACCCCTGGAGTGAGACAATGTTGTGTCCTGGTTCTCTCTCAGTTACTCCTGGAGTGAGACAATGTTGTGTCTTGGTTCTTTCTCAGTTACTCCTGGAGTGAGGCAATGTTGTGTCCTGGTTCTCTCTCAGTTACTCCTGGAGTGAGGCAATGTTGTGTCCTGGTTCTTTCACAGTTACTCCTGGAGTGAGACAATGTTGTGTCCTGGTTCTTTCTCAGTTACTCCTGGAGTGAGACAATGTTGTGTCTTGGTTCTTTCTCAGTTACTCCTGGAGTGAGGCAATGTTGTGTCCTGGTTCTCTCTCAGTTACCCCTGGAGTGAGACAATGTTGTGTCCTGGTTCTCTCTCAGTTACTCCTGGAGTGAGACAATGTTGTGTCTTGGTTCTTTCTCAGTTACTCCTGGAGTGAGGCAATGTTGTGTCCTGGTTCTCTCTCAGTTACTCCTGGAGTGAGGCAATGTTGTGTCCTGGTTCTTTCACAGTTACTCCTGGAGTGAGACAATGTTGTGTCCTGGTTCTTTCTCAGTTACTCCTGGAGTGAGGCAATGTTGTGTCCTGGTTCTCTCTCAGTTACTCCTGGAGTGAGACAATGTTGTGTCCTGGTTCTTTCACAGTTTATTACTTATAAATATTGGGTCTTGAATCTAGCTGGAAACCGCAGTTTGTGTTGAGTGCTGCATCATATTGTAATGGGGAAGTTATTGAGGGTAAGGCGAAGACTCGTACACTATGAACGGATTATAAGCAAACCATCGAGGAATTTGCTGAATAATACCATCGTTTGTTCTGGTGATGTTTGTTGGGCAGACTATTTTGTTACGCCAGGTTAAATTCATCCACCTTGTTTGTGTAGTTGATAGCTGTGGTAATTTCACAAGGTCAGTAAGTGCTTGCGTCAAAACGTGTGACAATTGGCAGTTGTGAAAGTGTTGCTATTTTTACGATTGCAGTAAACCGGTTATTGTGTTTTGGTATTTTTTGTTAGAATCGGTAATAGTGATGGTTACTGGCGGACTGTATTTCACGTTTAAGTTAAGATGTGACCGTAGAGACGAACCTGTTGCCTGTATCTGCTTACAGTATCTTTACATCTGGCTGCCTGTGTGTGTGTGCATGTGTGTAAGATGTTAAGCAAGCTGTGTCTAGCATTGCCAATGTTAGTGATGTTGTCAGTATTCATGTTGTTGTTATTGATGTTAGAGACTGTAGTGATGTTTTTGTTGAACTCATGATGAAGTTGTTATTGGTAGTGGTGGTAAGTTGTATTGTCTGTCTTTGTGAAGTTTGTGAGTGGTGACGGTGATATCCGAGTTGTTTTTATTGTTGTTGTTATTGTTGATATTATTTCTCTGTAGTTATATCATCGTAGCGACTGTCTTTGTCACTGCGTTTGTTGCTGTGGTTGTCGTTTATGTTAGATATTATTGGTCTTGTTTTTTACTTATATTATTGCATGTAGTGTTTCTTCGTGTTATTAAATCAAAATAACAATGAAGCTTAGGAAAGATGACAATGCTTAGCATAATTCCGTCACGTTATTACAGAAGAAAATGAACCTACGTTATATTTAGTTACTATGAGGAATTCGGTCAACTCCAGTAGTAGGTTTACCATCACCCGTTCCTCTATATCTAAAGGCTGTCGAGGCGCCATCATAAGCTTTCTAAACACCAGCTACGACCACTAATGCGTCAGAAAACGGTAAAATACGGACGTGTTCACTGATGGGAAAACCGGACCTTGTTTGAATAAATTTTCTGTCGGCGTGACTACCACCGAAGGAGATGTAGAGAGTGTCCGGCCATCTTGTCGTAGAGTTTAGTTTGCATTTATTATACAATAGTAGTAGTAGTAGTAGTAGTAGTAGTAGTAAAAACAACAATACGGGTAATAATAATAATAATAATAATAATAGTAATAATAATAATGATGATAATGATAATAATAATAATAATAATAATTATAATAATAATAATAATTATAATAATAGTAATAATAACCTTGAAGGTATAGATAGTTAAATTAATACATAACCCTTAAATGATAATGAAAGTATCATAAAAAGTAAGTTTGGTATAATTGTGTGGTGTTACAAATGCAGTTATACATGGAAAAGAATTTACATTTAAATCGCATTCAAATGTGTGTAACTATTAAAATAACATGAGTTTAGATTCTGTTAAACATCTGGGTCACATTTATAAATTCAAATACAACATGTGACGGTAAAGAGATTCCAAGATTGTATGATCTCAGGTCTGAGGATTAACTACAATATTTCCTTTATCAAGAAGTATTAAAAGTATTAATGGGGATTGCTTACATATTTTACCTAAATGACATGTAAATAATTCTTAAAGACGTTTATTATTTAAAATATAATTATATAAAGGTTGTCTTTAAGCCGTAAAACGCAGGGATTATGTTAATTTGCACGATGACTACAACAGAGTAACAGTCTGAACGTTTGTTAATGTAGTGATAACTCCTGGTTCCCTATGACAGGATCAAGCTCAGGGAGATTATTTTTGACATCTTATTATGTATATTAATTTAACTGACTATCAGTTCTTCTGCTTCCTTCGTGTGATAACTTATTTAACGTCTTTGTCGTGACGTAATATTTTTATGTATTTCTCAGCCTTGATCCAAATGTAAACATTGTAAAGATGTAATTGAAATTGAAACGAATTGTATTACACAACTTTCTTCTCTTACGGTGTTGTGTCGCCCCAGGCAAGGATACATCAATCCTCTGGTCGTTAACACTATGAGCAGTCAACACGTAGTTGCATAATAATGATGATTACAGTGACTATTCAAGACCAAAGTGAGCTTTTTACATGTTGTAACCCGAGAGCTGTGGAACGGTTGTTTAATGAGATTATAGCTGCAGGTTGTTGTCGATGAGTGTGTGTAGTGTCGTGGACGAGGAGTGTCACTTGTTCCTGGCCACCACCATGGAATGAGTCACCGCTTTGATGCTTTGCTTGTAGGGTGAACACGCGCGTGCGTGCGTGCGTGCGTGTGTGTGTGTGTTTATTTCCGCATCTCTCTCTCCTCATCCACACCATGACCCTGGCCCTGGAGTGTTACACACCACCCTCGATGTACAGTACAGGATAATGAAACACCAATCTCTCCAGAGCAACACTGATCGTGGTGCTATGTTATCTAACTTCAGGTGACACAGTCATTAAGGTTGAGCCATCTAGGAATTTCATCTTTGGCAGGTGAAGAATAGATGAGTGAACATGCAATTGAAATTGAAGCAAAGTTGACTCATCTTGCACAGTAACTTGGGTCAATAGAGAAGTTCATACCAAGTAAGATCGTAATAAAGGGGAATAAACAAGAAAGATAATACCTTATATATAAAGAATCATTCAAGCAACCAGAAACAGAGATGATGACGGGGAGATACTGAAACAAGATACACTAGAATACAGAAATAAGAAACAAGACTAGAACAAAGTCAGGATGATAATAAGCCAAGTTCGGAAGTGTGATGAATTGTGATGGCCAAGGACCCAAACAGTACCCCACACAGCACTTAGTACATCAATAATTCGAAACTAAGAGATAGACTTAGATATGACGGAGACAGAGCAAGAGAAAGCTGATGTGTTATCGGAATTCTTCAAAAGTGAATTAACCGCATAGCGATAGACAGCAATACCAACACTAACTTAGCACAGAGGTTTTGACGAATCTCAATATCACAACATTGTTACAGAAAACAAAAGTTTGAGAGAAACTTATGAATATCAAGGCTAAAATGTCCAGGTCCTGATACAGTGCATCCTAAAGTTATGAAAGAAACACTGTACAGTAAACGATATTATAAGCTGCAGCTTTATACATCATCTCAGAGCTGGCATAGACAACACCCATATTCAAGAAGTTGCTCATTACAAGAGACCATATCAGGGATCACACGAGAGACAAACAACTATTTAGAGACAAACACTATATATCCGCGTCAAGTCTGATGAACTCAACTTTTCGGAGTACTTGAGGGATGGGATGAAGGACCACGGACATAGAGAAACAATCTATATGACACACACAGTATACACTTTGGGAAAAAACAAACATTATATTACTTCAGTAGTTATCATGTAACTAAATTAGCACAAGAATGGATTTTTTTTTATTGAATGATAGAAAATAAAAAGAACTGAAGAACAGTATCAGACGAAAGATACAATTCATGTTCATACCTGATCCTACTGATATGTTTTCTCGCCAGCAACATTATGAGACGCTCCAATTTTCAAAAGTTTGTGGAAATATGAATTCCTATATAAAACGTTAAAACATACCCGTTGGCTGATTACGTCATGCGAGGCATTAGTGCTTTAATTTGACATCAAGTGTTTGCTGCATCCCGGATTACTACAAATTCTTGATACATGAAGACAAGATGTAAGAGCCTACATAAAGCTAACATAAATTACTCTATCGTTGTTCATCACTACCGTATAAATGACAGTATAATGCTGTTTACACATTACTAAATGTTACATTATCTATTTAATAATACACCGCAGTCTATTACCAATAATTAGCATAAGTTCAAGAAATTACAAAAATGTCATTTAAGTGACCAATTACTGTTAGAGAAAAATAAAGAACAAAATGTTATAATCTTATCAACAGTTTACTTTCGATTATTAAATTGAGTGACGAATCATGTAAGAATTTTGAGAGTCAGGTTTATGGAGACTTTCACTGTTGACTTGAATAACAAGCCCAGAGTAAATCATTGCTTGTTAGTCAATATTATTTTCTTTTTACCTTTGTGACCCCTCAAAAATTACTGAATCTAAAAGTCTCCAGAAATAGTTCAAACTGTGTCCGAATTCAGCACTAACTGTACAAGATGGTTGTTGTTACCACAAATAAACAAAATCTGTTAAATCTTCTGATCCAAAACTTCTTCAGCTACTGGATCTTTATAGAAATGATCTTTGGATGGTCACCTTTCACACTTGTATCCATCGTCAGTATTTGGCATCAACATAGTCGTTAAGGCTTCATGACACCTTGTTGTTGTTGTGTGATTGCTGTGTCTGATGCCACACTGAGTTCGGCGCTTGATTTTTGTTTTGCACTTGAGCTCATTTAAAAAGCAGTTCGCACTAAGCTTTTGCTGTAAAAATAAGCAAAAATTATGCCAGAGTTTACCCTTATCGCAAAGGACTTCTGGAGTGATTGGATAGCAGTACTTAGTAGTATTATACAAGGATATATAATAGGGCCAGTCCTATTCTTTGTATACAATAATGACATACATGATTATGAGTTTTAAGAACAAATCTCGTTGATGATGAGCCGAAGGTGCTCGTCTATTCACATTTAAAGTAAAATAATACAGTATTGTATCTACAATATCAAAGATTATTCTTGCAATTAGAAATGTTCAGATGTAGAGCAAAGAAACTAGTACCCGAGTTAAAGACTGGTTTAAGTGAGAAGAGGATGGTTTGAGAACAATGAATGGTGTCATGCAGGAAACATGACGATATTACCAGACATTAAACACAGGGTGACGATTATACAGCACCAAGAGAAAACCTGTTCAGTAAAGAGAACCGTGGCGGAAACACCACCTGTTTCTCTTCTAATTTATTGAACTTAATATCACCATCGGGTGAACAAGTTAATACTATGTATTATAAAAAAAAAACATTAACCAACTTACTTAAGCAGGTACTTAGGCTTTCAAATATATTGACATTCAAGATACAACTTAAAAGAGTACTGGCAGATGAAGACAACGTGCGGCAACATAGAAATCTAAGTATATATACTGTAAAGCCGTTAGACGGCCCCGGTTAGTATCGGTTAGTATTATGGAAAGTGACGAAAACATAGATATCTGGACTTGAAACTTTCGTCCAGAACAGACGTAACATGAGACTCGTAAGGAACAGGGCTGCGTGTGCCACTCTCTCTCTCACTGCCCGCTGGGCGGACATTATTGAGAGAAACTGTGTGCTACCTTGTCTCACCCTCCTCCCAGCTCCCTGTCTCACCCTGTCTCCAGGATGTTATTGCTGTCATTGCGGAGTGTGACTTAAGCCCCTCCAGACGAGTGACCTATGTTCATCTTATATATATATATATATATATATATATATATATATATATATATATATATATATATATATATATATATATATATATATAGTGTGTGTGTGTGTCAATATTGTTAATATTACCCCCTCTGTATCTGTATTTTCCTGGCTAAATGGACTGTTTTAATATCTTTGCAAACGTGAACAGTACGTGCTAGCCATAGAGTGAACGAGGGTTCTCGCAGGGCCCAGTGACCGCTGCTGCTTCTACACCACTACAGTGGTCCGCCACATTAAATACAATTCAACATTTATGAATAAAGATGAATTAATAGTGGAAGAAACGTCGAAAGTGTGAGAGGTACCGTATGTTCCTCGCTAGCGTTTGGTGACATTCCTCTCTGCAGTCCTTGGCACGGTCCACCACCACCACCAGCAGCAGCAGGCCCCGGCGTCAGCCTCTGTGACCTCGAGTTTACATTTCCCTTGACAAGTTTGATTTATACGAGGGGAAATTACGATCGGAAAAGTGCATTTCAATATCTTCTTTTGGTTTTTATTATAGAATACCATAATTAGAACATGGAACAAGGAAAATGAGACAATTGTTAAACAGATATGAAATATTTTTATAAACGTCATTACATTATTTGCGTTTATATGTAATAATATTTTTAATTATGGTCAGCTAAGTGATTTTTTTTGTAATACGCTAATATTTCTTCAAGCACAAAGCGTAAGTTGCAGTTGTGACTATCTAATGACAGAAATTATTAAAGCGAAATTAAGATTTTTTTTCTCGTTGCTTCCAACAGAGGATATGGTAGCAGTACTTTTGAGCGAGCGCGCGCGCGCGTGTGTGTGTGTGTGTGTGTGTGTG
This sequence comes from Homarus gammarus, assembly GCA_958450375.1. Classification (NCBI taxonomy): domain Eukaryota; kingdom Metazoa; phylum Arthropoda; class Malacostraca; order Decapoda; family Nephropidae; genus Homarus; species Homarus gammarus. Next base: position 4,083,846 of record CAUDMG010003604.1, read on the forward strand.
TGTGTGTGTTTACCTTGTGATAGTTCAAATAAACAGATATAGACTTCAAAGGTATTTGGGAAATGGATGTGCCAACTTGATACCGGGATACGTTCGATAATTGGTATTTACTCTCCTCACTGTGGGAATTTTTGTCTTGTGTGCTAAGAACACTAGATCCTGGCGGGGAGGGACCTGGACTCATGAGACGTCACTCAGTAGTATTCCTCTCCCCTCTACCCTCCTCTTCTTTGGCACCAAAATCTTGTTACCCCCGTGAATGACTGGTGAGAACTTTTACAAAGGGCAGGTATGGCCGGCTGGTCGAGGCCGTGGAGACTTAGGGTAAATCACCCGTGACGTTTTTCACAGGGAGGGTAGTCTGTTACACATCCTCCCGTGTGAAGTAACACCAAGACCGGATTCTCATTGATTCGGATTTTGGGTTTCTCTGCTAACTGAGGGCAATAGAGTGCAGCTAATAACAGCAGTCAGTGTAATTTCGATGCTGCTCTGGCGACCATCTTTGTATCGCAGCTGACGTGCGACAAATTTCTTCTTGAGGCACCAATTATAGGGAAATTTTAAAGCACAAATAACTGGAAAATCGAGTCGAGGCTCAAAATATCCCACACGGAAGACGGGATATAGATACCCCCGTCATAGCCGAGAATAGACCGAACCTTCCACACCATTAGTAGTGTATAACCGGAGGTATACATACTAGGACATACAGTAATGTTCGCAACTATATTATGCTACAAACACAAGATTAGAACTCGGTACAAGGAATACATACATAACCAGGCATCTTTAAACTGTCAAAGTTTGCCCTTCTGAAATCTGGTACTTTAGTGGAATTTTCCTTACGTCTGCCCTGAAAATCTAACTGGAATCGAATTTCTTTGTGATCGCTGTTTGCAAGTTCGTTCCCTACCTCGACATTGCTAATGAGGTTTTCTCTGTTTGACAAAACTAAATCCAATATATTATTACCCCGTGTGGGTTCGGTTATATGTTGACTTAGGAAACAGTCCTGGAGACGATCCAGGACTGTTTCCTAAGTCAACATATAACCGAACCCACACGGGGTAATAATATATTGGATTTAGTTTTGTCAAACAGAGAAAACCTCATTAGCAATGTCGAGGTAGGGAACGAACTTGCAAACAGCGATCACAAAGAAATTCGATTCCAGTTAGATTTTCAGGGCAGACGTAAGGAAAATTCCACTAAAGTACCAGATTTCAGAAGGGCAAACTTTGACAGTTTAAAGAGGCAGCTAAGAGAGGGGGTGTCGCGCTTGGCCGTGAACCTGACAGATGACACCGACCTGATAACGAGATCTGAGATTGCCGAGTTCCACGACAATTTAAATAGTGAGTTACTTAATGCACAAAGGCAGAACATACCATACAAAAAACTCAGATCAAACAACAATGACCCTAAATGGATAAATAATTATTTAAAGAACATCATTGGCCAAAGGAAGGCTATAGGTAGAAGGATAAATCGTGGCGAAATTCACCTCCGGGACTATTATAGGGTATTGGCGAGTAGGGTTAAAACCGAGATAAGGAAAGCAAAGAGGAATAATGAGGTAAGGATAGCAAGGGAGGCAAAGACAAACCCCAAAGGATTCTACCAAATGTACCAAACTAAAACACGAGAAAAGATTGGACCAATACGGTCAGACTCCGGCGAGCTCACTGATAACGACGGAGAAATGAGCAATAATTTGAATAAATATTTTTCAACAGTTTTCACCAGCGAAAATTTAAACATGATACCCGAGGCACCGACTCTATTCAGAGATAGTGAAGAAAACAAATTAAGTGAGATAGTAGTGACTAGTAACGATGTTAGTAAGCAAATAGACAAACTAAAGCCTAATAAGTCACCTGGTCCCGATGAGATATTTGCCAGAGTATTAAAGGAATGTAAGGAAGAGCTTAGTATGCCCTTAGCAAAGTTGTTTAACATGTCCTTAAAAACAGGTGTAGTCCCAGAATCCTGGAGGATAGCGAATGTAATACCGATCTTCAAGAAGGGGGATAGATCACTATCCTCTAACTACCGCCCAATCAGTCTAACATCAATAGTAGGCAAATTACTGGAAGCAATCATTTCAAACTCTATTCGAAATCACCTGGAGAAGCACAGATTGATCAATGATTCCCAGCATGGCTTCACAAGCGGACGTTCTTGCCTAACTAATCTATTAACATTCTTTTCATCAGTTTTCGAATCAGTAGACGAGGGGCACAATTATGATGTGGTATATCTCGACTTTAGCAAAGCCTTCGACAGAGTACCCCACGAAAGACTAATTAGAAAGGTAGAAGCTCATGGCATCAAAGGTGACATCCTTAAATGGATTAGGGCGTGGTTACAGGACAGGAAACAGCGAGTGAGCATTAACGGCACTAAGTCCCATTGGAGCAACGTCACAAGTGGAGTTCCCCAAGGCTCAGTACTTGGACCATTATTGTTTATTATATACATAAACGACATAGATATCGGCATAGACAGCAACATAAGTAAATTTGCTGATGATACTAAAATAGGACGTGTTATCAAATCTGACGAGGACTCGGCAAAACTACAGGAGGATCTAAACAAATTTTTCGAATGGTCTGAAAAATGGCAGATGAAATTCAACATTGACAAATGTAAAGTACTCAGTATAGGGAATGTAAACAGGGAAACCAGATACCAGATGAACAACGATGCCATAGAGAAATCCGACTGCGAGAGAGATTTAGGAGTAATGATAAGTAGGAACCTTAAGCCAAGTAAACAATGTGTTTTTGCTCGTAACAAGGCTAATAAAGTACTTGGGTTCATACAAAGGAGTGTTAGTTACAAGACTAGCGAGGTCATCCTAAAACTGTATCTTGCTCTTGTGAGACCACACCTGGATTACGCAGTCCAGTTCTGGTCACCGTATTACAGAATGGATATAGAATCCTTGGAAAGAATCCAGAGGAGAATGACAAGACTAATCCCGGGTATCAGGAACCTTGAGTATAGAGACAGGTTAAAGCATCTTAATTTGCACTCCCTTGAGAGACGTAGAGCGAGGGGCGACCTGATAGAGGTGTATAAATGGAAGGCAGGGCTAAACAAAGGGGACATTACAAAGGTACTCAAATTATCTAACCAGGAGCGAACCCGTAACAATGGTTTTAAATTGGACAAATTTAGATTTAGGCGTGAAATAGGTAAACACTGGTTTGGAAACAGAGTAGTGGATGAATGGAACAAGTTACCAAATATCATCATTAACTCGAATACGCTGAATTGCTTCAAACATAGGTTGGATGCTCATATGAGCAATAGGGGTTGGGTGTAAACGGGACTGCCCAGTATGGGCCAATAGGCCCGCTGCAGTTTCCTCCATTCTTATGTTCTTATGTTCTTAAATATAAATACTTCACCAGGGGGAGCTCCTCCGACAGGCGAGGCCACCAGCCGAGCCATACCGCTCCAAGCAGTACTAAGTTGAAAAATGTGTCCAGTAATTTAATATTCAACCTGACTACATTACGAGATAGACGGCCTCTCTCTCTCTGAGTCTCTGACGTCCCTCCCACCGTTGGAATGGAGAGGTTTCTCTCTCTCTCTCTCTCTCTCTCTCTCTGTTTTCTTCTCACATCTCTCCCACTCGACATATCTATCTACCTCTCGCCCTCTCATGCCCTTATCATTGTTGATCAATGAGGAGTGAGAGAGAGAGTTGTGTGCCGCCGTGGGCCAAGAGGAAAGTTTTGTTTGAGTGGGACCAATTGTTAGCATAAAGCTTCTACCCCCTGCACTTGGGGGAATTGTTCTACTCCGCTGATAAAAGAGAAATCGGATTGCACACTCTCGCCTTGGGTGATATTAACAAGATGAGTTGTAAATATTTGCTCTTGGCGTTTTAAAGTGAATTATTAGTCTTCAGAAAGTTCCTACACTCTGCTTGTTGTCTGTCTAAAGAAAACGCAAGTCTTCGTGGTGGGATATATTCGTCTTGTGTTTAATATACTTACAGGAAATTCATAGGATGTTGCAAGAGATGTGATTTCCTTTAAGATGAAAGAGAACATCACTCGGGAGAGCTCCACCACCGAGTCAGAGATGCTTCACTTATAAAATTCGGACAAATTGATGCCCAGTTTCCAACAACCACGTGGATGATTGTTGGATGTGTGTGTTTGTGTGTGTGTGGTGGATGACTACGGGTTGGGTGTGGTGTATGGCTATTGCGTGTTTGTATAATAGTTGACGTGTGTGTCTATACTGAGTGTATACTACTGCTATTACTACTAATTGTAATAATAATAATAATGATGATAATAATAATAATAATAATGATAATAATAATGATAATAATAATAATGATAGTAATAATGATAATAATGATAATAATAATAATAATAATAATAATAATAATAATAATAATAATAATAATAATAATGATGGCAATTTCAAAGATATGGCAGTCAAAAGGGTAAAAATATACAATAAACAGAGATGACAAAAGTTACACAATTTGGAAGTGGGTCACTTAATTGACAAATAATATGCAAGTGTCATATGTTGTTCATATCTAATAAATACTGACAGAGGGGAGAGGGTCATTTACTAAAGAATTTCACCTTAGTTAAAGAACAAAAGTGAGTGATTGGCAGGGATTGACCGCACTGGTTAACTAAGAGTTGCTGATAATTTTTACAATGGTTGGAATTGTGCTATTCTTTGAGTGATCAGCACGTGGTCGTATGGGCTGGATGCGGTTGTAGTGTCGAACAGAAATTCGCGGACAAGGGATCTTTGGAGGAAGCAGGAGACGGTGACGACGATGATGCAGAGGCTTCTCCCCAAACTTACAAATGAGGTTATGGTGATGATCAGAGAGAGCTGAGAGGGTCAGTGTACTGAGCGCTTCTCGATGTAGTGTAGAAGAGGGAGTGCGTGTGTGTCGGTGGGTGGGTGGGTGGGTGAGGATGTGTGTGTGTGTGTGTGTGTGTGTGTGTGTGTGTGTGGGTGAGTTAGGATGTGTGTGTGTGTGTGATGGATGGTTGTTGGCTGTGTGTGGTTAAGAGAGGGTCAAGTCCATACCTTCACTATTTATAATAATTACATTTTATTCAGATCTTTTTCTTTCGGATACTAGTCTCCTGAAGACCTCTTGCTAGTACAGCTGAGAAACCTAGACAACTAATTCCGGTTATAATAGCAGGGAAAAATTCAAAATGATTTCAGTTAAATCCGTGGAAAGCAACTCGGTGTTCGGAAAAGCATTACACACATCTTCATATACCATGATAATTCATGTTTACCTCACTGACTGTGTTTACCGAGCAGTGATAGACGAGTGTTGTCTTGAGATGCTCTCGGGGCTCAGTCTCGCCATCATTGTCAGGTATATTTTTTGTTTGTTTATTCTTAACTTTTTTTTTTTTCAAATTAGAATTTATCACTTTTATACGGTGTTCCCCTTAAGATATTTACACACGAACCTGACACAAACATTACAACCAAAGAGGAGGAGTTCCACGTCAACACTGCGTGCGTGCATGTCACAGTCTTTACATCATCCCAGATTCACATGAGTGTAAGCTGTGTTTATCTTGGGAAGTCCTCATACCACGTTCGGATTTATCATGCTACGTCCAGCCTCTAATTATGCTTGTACGGCTATTATAACGCTTCCAACCTTGTTACAAGGCATTCGGTCTTCATGTAATTACTCCAGGGAAGTACTACCGCCTGGGAAGATATTGGAAGCATAATGTGTTGTCTATGGTAGACCCTGCTGCCATGTGGCATCACGAAAATTGTGACCAAGTCCCAGGTTGCTGATCTGACTTTCTGCCTCATTTACACACAATTGCAGGTCTCAATTGTTTCTCATACTATTGACAACACAACATGCATATATTGTTTCTCACTTTTGATCTTTTTTTTTAGTTTTTGTATTTCTTTATTATTATTATTATTATTATTATTATTATTATTATTATTATTACATTTTCGCCCCCGAAGCCCCGATGTGGGTCAGGGGCCTGTGCCCGGGTGGGCTAATCCTCGTAATAAACATGGAAAAAAAATTATCATAGTGTCAAATCATGCCATACCATGTCCCAACTAGCCTTAAACGACTATAATTACCATAAAACTAATGAAATTATTATAATACCTACAGCCTTCTCATGCAGCGTCTAAATGTATACACAACTCCCGAAGTTCTATCAGAGAGCGTTCAGACTTATAAATCAGCGTTTAGCTGTCATACCGTATTTAAACTGGTTGCATGCACCACGCTTTGAGCTGACTCGCCGCGTCTAAATCTGTCATAGAACGTCCAGGTGTGTTTTGGTACATCTGGATTTGTATTAGATAATCCACAGTTCCAATATTGTCTCCATGCCTGTAATATTGCTTCCGGAATTGTCATGAAAAGTTAAGATGTACCATATAATATAAAAAAGATCATCTAAAGATATCCACACCTACTATAAGCTTTCTTATATTGCGTTCAGACTGTTTTTTATTGTTTCAGACTTTTTATATCGCTTTCAGACTTATATTCGTTTCCAGACGCTTATTGCTTCTCATACCATTCTACTTATATAATACTTTCAGAAATGTTCTTGACATCTAATTTTCCTATATCACTATATCACTTGTAGAATTGTTCTATCACCTATTGACTTGATATATCACCTATAGGATTACTGTATATTATAACTTTAAGACTATTTATAAATTTTTCTGTCCTTTCATATCGATCACTAATAGACGTAATATACCACTCATACCACTTCCTGATATATATAAGAGAAGTATCATACAAAGTCAGCAATTTATTCAACGACAGAAGTATCATACAACGATTGTAATTATACAACGACAGGAATTATACAGCCACAGAAGTATCATACAACGACAAAAGTGTCATACGACAGGATTTATACAGCCACAGAAGTATCATACAACGACAAAAGTGTCATACAACGACAGGAATTATACAGCCACAGAAGTATCATACAACGACAAAAGTGTCATACAACGACAGGAATTATACTGTACAGCCACAGAAGTATCATACAACGACAAAAGTGTCATACAACGACAGGAATTATACAACGACAGAAGTTGCATACAATAACAAAGGCACTATAATATGACTAAAACTGTCACACTAAGACCAGAAGAGTCATACTATATGAACAAACCTCCCAGGGCTATCGGTATCCATCCTTAGTTATCATACTACAACCAGAACTTTCTGACAACGTCCAAATTCAACCTGTCGCCTACACAATCATTGAAAAATCCCCACACTTGCTGTGTTCCGAAATGTGGCAGGAGCGGTGACCTTGAGGTGGTGGAACTAACACTAGGTTGATGGTTGAGATGGTCCTGTTACTGACCCCAGACGCTGCTGAGTCATCTAATGGTTGAGATCCCAGTTATTCCCACCCTCTGTACTAACACTCCAAGCATGAGAGAGAGAGAGAGAGAGAGAATATTCACCTGTATTATCCGTCACTAGTGAAAATCTATTTACAAAATTTTATTTTCATACTTCGTCACATTCACTTCGATAACTAATAGGTTTACCTTTACCGTAGCCTAAACCGGATATATCCGATTTAAATTATCATTTGATTTGCGATATTTCCCGCTACTCACTGCGCGCGCATCGTGCTTACATAGTGTGGTATTGACATCACAGGAAATCAATTGGGTGAATACCCAACAGTGTGTGAATCATTCAGTGTCACTATTTTGGATGGTATTGAATATTTTGTAGCATTAGGAACGTATACGTTTCAAAATTATTTTCTCTATGAGAAGAAAATTAAAAAATACATATTGAATCATTTTACAAATGTTTTAGTTATGTAAATATTTCAAGAGGAGAAAAAATTTAATGGATTACAACCGAGTGAAATATTATATACCCATATATTATATACAGTATATCCTACCTAAAGTCCGACTCACGCTACCTTAAAGTGGCATGACGACAGAAATCAGTGCTCGTTTAGCGATGCATAACTGGGTCGTCAGATAATAACTTAGATTCTGGCAAAACTAGTTATATAGTGAAACCTGAACATAATATCCAGGGACAGTGTGAGCAGTGGTCCACGGGCTACCATGGTCCCAAGATGAACCTTCCAAAAATAGCTCCATGGCCTTCATTCATCGGAGGCCTTTATGCCTTACAGGACAGTACTTATGTGTGTGACAGCTGAGGTGCTACAATCTCGGGCAGAACACTCAGCCTACCAATACATATAGCACATTTGGTTTCATAGATCTGTAAACTTTCAAATAAGAAGATATTTAATAACTGAAGAATCTTGCTGAATAAATTGGGTCATTATGAATCTAAATGAAGGAAGTTAAAAGAGAAGGAACATTAAAGAAGCCTATATATGTACCCTGCTCATACGAGTTTAAAATAATCATTATGAAAGTTGAAAACATCTCGGAGCAAGTTGCGAGGGTTATGCTGGAAATATTCTGAGTCAAGAGCCTCCAAATAATTCAATGATATAAATGTGATCGATCCACGACGGCAGGTGGATTTCATGGGTGGGAGGGAAACACAGGGTTGAGCTAACTGTCTTTATTTATCTGACGTCCTGTGTAGCTCGAAACGTTAGAGAAATAAATTGAGTTAGCTCAACCCTGTGTTTCCCTCCCACCCATCAAACCCCCAAGTACTGTATATAACCCAATATTAAGACGCAGAGAACCCCTTGGGACATTTGACAATATTATATCAAAAGAAAAAAGCACATTTCAAAATCTTTAAGAGTAATATCTTTTGGGAAGAAAATTAATCAGAAAAGCTTTGAAAAAACCCCATTGAAAATGGAAGATAAATTAGCTTTAGAATAGGCAAAGGAAGCCATATGTCTCAAGGTGCATCTAAGTTAAATTACCGGAATACTGACAAAGGTGTTGTACGGTTATCTTCTTAGTACAGTACTTATGTGTTGTTACTTTGAACGCAGATATGTTATCCCAACAACACAAGTGCTTATTCGCCACCTGCTTGTGTCTGTGTGTCTGTCAAAACACCAGTTGGGTTTTCTTTTTTTTTCAAAAGTTTTTACTTTGGGGAGAAGTTTGTCACGGCAATATGCATAGATTAAGTAATATTTTAGTAACTTTGCATGAGGTGTAAGTTCAGGCATCTTTACGATAGTTAACACATGAAAATTATCGTATCACTGAAGTATAACTAAACCTGTGTTTATTATTGGTTGTAGGTCATCCTATTTGCCGCTCCTCGTATACTGTACTTAGATCTGTACTTGTCTTGTTTCTCTATTAACTTTGTGAGCGTGTTACACTGATAACAGAGTCTGTCATCGCACTCGACGCAGCAACTCACACATGAACCACAGTGTTCACGATGATGTCTCTCATTTTGAGTGTCTGTCTCTCGTCACCACAGGTTGTTAACACTGTTTACACGGTATATTTTGTTTTAAATTTATTGTTGTCAACCTCTACCTTGAGTAACTGAGATAAACAAGAGTAATCGTGTCATGTAATGACTGATATTGTGGTCATGTTGTGATTAATATGAAGGGCACAAGACAGATGCATATAATATGCGGTATTATTTATATGTACTGTAATTTACCGTTTTCTTACTTTTAGAAATCATCGTTTGTTTGAACAATAGTAACCAATTCAACAATACTGAAGATGTCACCGGACATCTAATGCTCCGAGATATTTTAACTCGCGATCCAGACTCGAGAGGCGGGCAGCACCATAGTATAGGGAGAGGATGTTCCCCTACTCACAGGCCGGGTAAAAAATCACTCGTCCGACAATAGCACTAACCAGGGCCTACTGGCAAGGCGAGGAGCAGGTCGGGAAATTATTATGTTGGACATTAAAGAGAGAAAGGCAGAACTGTCTTCACAGGCCAAAATTATAATAACTTTATAATACTGCAGCCAGAGACAATAACATGTAGTAATAAATAACCCGTGAAAAATAATTGACACAAAAAAAAATTTTCTTCTTATTTGGAACTATTTCATAAACTACAAACAGTAAGTGAAATAAGTTATCTTGTTAAATACAATAATGGAAGTGAATGATATAATTGTAAGTGTGCGAAATCATTTGTGAGCGAGCCTCTGACCGGACTGTTTCCAGTAAATAGTGGTATTTTCCGTTCTCCAACTTTCAATCAAGTTGCGGTTTAAATATTATCTTTCTAGACCATGTTTCACACGACCATGAGCGACTTCACACACATATAAACCTTGTTAAATATAAGAACATAGACACACACTCTTGTTTTAAACTAAGGTAGAGCAATATTTAATAACGCCACTCAGGGCGAGTGTTGTTTTAAAGCATATTACTCTTAAGGTCCCTAAAAATGTGGTGATATTGACGTTAATGACGTAAGAACGGAACACACAGTGAGCAAATATTATATAATAAATATTTATCAGTTGTTGTTGTTGGCCAGGTTCTAAAATCTCTTTCATCACACCTTTGTTTATACAAAAACAACTTGCAATGACTGAATAAATGTCACTGTTACTAAAAGACAGGTGAACACACACACACACACACACACACACACACACACACACACACACCATGGCTTACAGACTTCCTTAGTGACCGACGCTAAGCCATACGCTTCCGAGGGGCTGTCTCCTACTACTTTGCTGTCACTCGGAATCGAGTATGACGATCATCCAGCTATGAGACAATGATATAAGTTATTAAGGACATCACCTTCAATGGTGAGTTTTAAGGTGACTAAAGAGGCCGATACAGGACCGGCAGAGTCGTTCACAGATGTTGCACGTGTGGAGGGCTACATCTAGTGTGGGAGGGGCGACAGCAGCGTCTTTCTGGCGTTGGCGCTTGTCTGGATCAGTTTGCACCTTCTCGAGTGGTGCTCCCCTAAGCGTTACTGTGTGAAGTAATCGTCTCCCAGGTGAGGGGGTCAATTTGGCACTTTTTCAGGTTTGTCTTAAGACTATCCTTATACCTTTTCAGTTGCCCGCCAATTTTATGTTCACTATTCGTTAGGTGACTGTAAAGTAGCTGCTTTGGCATTCTACTATCGTCCATGCAGGTAAAATGGCCAGTCAAACGTAGTTATTATAGATAATGGTAACCTCGATGCTCCTACAGTTGGTGTCAGCAAGAATACTGGTATTTGTTCTGTAGTCTTCTCAGCGAACGAGAAGGATGGAACATAGACTACGTTGGTGAAAGTTTTCAAGTGCCTTGAGGTGCCTCCTTTACGTGACCCATTTCTCGCTGCCATATAGTAGAGTGGAGTGGAGAGGACCACTGCTCGATATACGTGCAACTTTGTCGATAATTTCAGCTCCCTACAGCTGAAGACACGGTTTTGGATTCTGCCAAAGGCTTGAGATGCACATCTGATCCGATGACGAATCTCTTCAAAGATGTCCGTGGTGGTAGACAGGTGGGAGCCGAGTTAATGAAATTGGGTAACACTAGAGTGGGTAGTACTGTTATGCTGGTTGGATAGTGGAGGTGTGGCTGAACCAGGAGCAGGCTGAAAGAGAATCTGAGTCTAATGTACATTCATCCCAAGGTCGAAATGTGTATACGCATCTGCATAGGTGTTCAGGATCTCCCGTACGTCGCGTTCAGTGTAAGCGACAAGGGTGAGGTTGCCTGCTTACTGAAGTTCAGTAATGGAAGCTGCTGACATCTCTTTCTCTGCATGGATTCATCTAAAGTTGAAAAGACCCTTCATGCGGTACTCAATGTCCACCTCACTGGCTAAACTGGCAGCCAAGAAAATGGAAAAAAAATAGTTGGTCCCCCTTTTGGATGGGGAAGAACTCAGACTGGATGCCATTTTGCAGGACAATGCCGTTCATGCCATCGTGGAGTTGCCTCACAATAGCGATGAATTATGATAGGCAGGCAAAATGGCTGAGGGTCCACCAGAGGGCTTCCCTGGTGACCGAGTCGAAGGTTTTGGTTAGGTCGATGAAGGCAATGTACAGGTTACGGCGATATTCTCTGCACTTTTCCTGTATCTGGCGGGCAGCAAAGATCATGTCAATGGTGCAACGTGATGGTCTAAAGCTCCATCAAGATTCTGGGAGGAAGTTTCCCACCTCAGGAAAGAGTCTGTTTAGGAGGACTCGGGCGATAATCTTGCCAGCTATGGACAGCAGTGAGATCCCGCTGTAGTTGCCACAGTCTAACGATGGAGGCGTCTTTTAGAGCTTGGGGGGTTTCCTCATTTTCCAAAATATTATCCAGGAGAGAGTGGTGATGGTTGGTAAGCAGAGGCCCTCCTGCTTTTTACACTTCGGCTGGGATTCCATCAGGCCCTGAGGCTTTGTTATTTTGCATCTGTTTGATGGCAGCAGCTACCTCATGGATGCTGAGGGATCTGCTGGGTAGTCAAGACATCCACATCAATATTTTGGTTGACTAGCGAATGGTAGTGCTCTTTCCAGCGCTGAAGGATGCCTTCTTCGTTTTTAATTTCTTTAATTAGGGAGTTACCATCGGATAAGCGGAGGGGGGTTACACCACGAGAGAATGGCCCATAAAATGTTGTCGTGGAATTGAAAAATTCGCACATCTTATGTTGAACTGGAAGTTTTTGCGTTTCACTTGCTTTATTTTTAAACCAGTCGTTCTGTAGTTTGTGAAGTTCACGCTGGGCCGCTGCTTTCTTCTTGAGGAAGGTATCAGCTTTGGTTCGAGACTGAGGGTTGTTCTGCCAGTCAGTTAAAGCATCACGTTTATCATCGATGAGTACACTGATTTCCGGGTCATTTTCATTAAATCAGTCCTGGTGTATTTTTTCGATCTGGCCGAGGGTCTCTCTGCAGGTATTTGTCATGACAGTGCCGAGAATATCCCATTCGGCACTAGGATTTGGGTTGTTTATTGTCGGGTAGTTTATCAATGTTCGAGCTGCTCTCTGAAAGCACGTGCTACCGCTGGATCCTCCATATGTTTAGTGTTAAAATTTCTTCTGGAGGCTTGTTGCCTTCGCTGTTTTGGGGCGACGTGAAGTGAGAGCTTAGCTCTGACGAGACGATGATCACTGCCACAGCGGTCTGAGCCACACATGGCACTGGTGTTGAGGACATCTCGGCGATATCTCTCTCTGACAATGATGTGGTCAACGAGAAGCCCGTATTTGGCTCGTGGGTGTTGCCACGAACTCTTGAACTTGTCGGTTTGCCCAAACAAGGTATTGGTGATAGTGAGGTTGTGTGCAGCACACTTGCTGAGCAGGAGTAGGCCTTTGGGAATTACACTTGCCTCGTCCATTTCTCCCTATGATTCCCTGCCAAATATCAGCATCTCTGCCAACTCTGGCATTGAAGTCACCAAGGAGCACAAACTTATCTTTTTGGGCGGATAGAGGTTAGCACTCTGTCAAGGTCGGCATAAAAGGCATCCAGTGTTGGGGCCTATGCACTAATGAAAAAGGCATGACGTGAGTGATTCAGTGGGACTTTGAGCGTCATGAGGTGCTCGCTGATCCCAACAGGCATTTTAGTTAGCTTGTGTAGGATGCGTTGGCGGATTGCAAAGCAAAGTTAATAAATGAGATTTCTCTCCGCAGCAGGCTTACCCTTCCAGAAGAAGGTGTAGCCAGACCCCCGTTCTGTGAGTCGACCTTCGTCTGGGAGCCGGGACTTACTAATGGGTGCTATGTCGATGTTATACGTAGCCAACTCTTTTACCACAAGGGCAGTTCTTGTTTCAGGGCGCTCATTTGTGCCAGTATCCAAAAGTGTCCTGATATTTCATGCAGCGACCAAAAGAGGTTGAATAGTTTGTTTTTGTCAATATCAATATCTGGGGGCTGTCTCCACCTTTCAATCACTCACCAGTGGTGTCACACAAGGCACCAAGATGGGACCGCTCTGTTTACTTATGATTATTAATAATGCCCAATGAGAAACCTATATTCGCTGGAAACATGTCGACGACTCCACCATTGGGATCAGTGTGAACAACTCGGCTCCCAACTACACCGCCCTCCAAGATATATTGAACAGTCTCCAAAATTGTGCCACCAATGACCATGTCACTAACAACCATACCAAAACCATGGTTATCCACATCAATCTCTCCTCCGACGTTGTCCCACCCCCTTCCATTACTTTAAGCCCCAACACACTCCATTGCAAAAAGAGAGCATGCAACAGTATTCTCTCCTCGTCTCGGCTTTCTCTCTAAATTTGGTGAGAAGCTTCTGCACCATCCTCGACACCGGTTCCTACCTCCACCCGAGATCCCTCATTCGCAAATTGCTGTTCGACACCACAACCGCATTACAACTCGTAATCAACAAGTGTATCACTCCCAGCCAATCTTATCTTCTTGTACTGTTAATGTGTTGAAATGCCCTGTAGTATAACCTTCTCCCCACCTTGTTATTATATATCATATTTGTATCACTTATGTTACTTGTATATTATTTGTCAATCAAGTGACCCATTCCCCAAATTATGGAACTGTATATTTTCAGCCTTCCTTCTGCCATGATCTTTCAATAAACCGCTAATTATTATTAATTATTATTACACACACACACACATGCACATACAATATATAAATATATATATATATATATGCTGATAACCACCAGGAAAGAAGAAAACACGAAGTTCCCAAGCGCTTTCGTGTAATTCACATCTTCAGGGGTGAGTACAGACTAGATAGAGTAATGTAGAACAAGATGAATATATACAGAGGAAGGTGAGACCAGGTCCACAATGGTCAGGTAATGACCCTACTAATCTTTAAATGGCACACAACGGTTGGTGGTTGGGTCAGATGGGACAGTGACCCGCCCTCTCACCTGATCACAAATCTTCTTAATTACAAAGTTGTCCAGCTTGTACAAGCCGTTACTCAAATTCATGTTGAATGCTTCGGTATGTTTAATAAGACTAGATTCTATGATGTTCCTACTATCAATTGAATTACATGGTAATATTGAGGAGGCATTATCCCAGTCAATGCAATGCTTGTTATCCCTCAAATGAACAAACAGAGCATTGGATTCCTGGCCTGTCCTGACACTGTATTTGTGTTGTTTAATTCTAGTTACAAGATCTTTACCTGTCTGGCCTAAGTAAAACATATTACATTCCTTGCAGGGAACTTTATAAATGCAACCAATTGTGTTGTTGGGGGAGTTCTTGATTAACATTTGTTTAACAGTGCATGAGTTTTTAAATGCCACATTGACGTTCCAAGATTTTAGCTGTGCCGGAATGTGTGAGAAATTTTTGTGAAATGGTAATATTAAGATATTCTTATGGTCATTGGTCATAGGTGGGCTTGGGATCAGTTCTATAAAAAGTTTTCTTAGTAATGTTTAAGCATTTGTCTATGAAAGATCTAGGGTATTTAAGGTTTGAGCCAATATTATATATATATTTGTATTCCTCATCGATGAATTCCGGACTGCAAATTCTCAAGGCACGTAAAAACATTGTTGTAAATACTGACTGTTTGACTTTATTATGGTGGGCAGAATAATAATGAATGTATGAACACACATTGGTTGGTTTTCTATAAATACTGAACTTGAAAGTGTTACCCATTCTGTGTATCAGACAGTCTAGGAATGGCAATTTACAGTCTTGCTCTAATTCCACAGTGAATTTGATCGAGGGGGCTAAGTTGTTAAGTTGTGGTAGGAAAACTTTTAGGTCCTCATTACATGGCCAGAGACATAATACATCATCAACATATCTAAACCAGACTGCTGAGGGTGGTAAAATATTACTTAATAGTTTCTTTTCAAAGAATTCCATATATAGGTTGCTTAATACAGGTGAGAGTGGATTACCCATTGCCATACCAAATTTTTGAGCATAATATTCCCCATTGAATTCGAATTTGCAATCCTTAATACATAAATAATCCTCTCAACACTGTCAACACCCAGTTCAACAAAAAACTTAAGTCCCTATTGAGAGGCAAAGCTACTCTCATTAAACATCTTACTTCAACGTCCCCTCCACTGCCTTACATGTACGGTTTAATCAAGACCCACAAGCCCAATAACCCAGCAAGACCCATCATTAGCTCTGTTGGGTCAATCTCTTATAAACTATCGAAATGGTTAGTTTCCTTACTAAACCCCCTAGTTGGCAACATTTCTAACTCCAATATCAAGAATAATATGGATCTGGTTGATAAACTCAATAACTTGCACATTAATCATGATTTTAAACTGGTCAGCTTTGATGTAACGTCACTTTTTACAAAGGTCCCAGTTGATGATTTACTAGAGTTCCTCATAGATTCCCTGGATAACATTTCACTGCCCGTCTCGAAAGATGACTTCATCGAACTCATCAAACTATGTATTAAGGATTGCAAATTCGAATTCAATGGGGAATATTATGCTCAAAAATTTGGTATGGCAATGGGTAATCCACTCTCACCTGTATTAAGCAACCTATATATGGAATTCTTTGAAAAGAAACTATTAAGTAATATTTTACCACCCTCAGCAGTCTGGTTTAGATATGTTGATGATGTATTATGTCTCTGGCCATGTAATGAGGACCTAAAAGTTTTCCTACCACAACTTAACAACTTAGCCCCCTCGATCAAATTCACTGTGGAATTAGAGCAAGACTGTAAATTGCCATTCCTAGACTGTCTGATACACAGAATGGGTAACACTTTCAAGTTCAGTATTTATAGAAAACCAACCAATGTGTGTTCATACATTCATTATTATTCTGCCCACCATAATAAAGTCAAACAGTCAGTATTTACAACAATGTTTTTACGTGCCTTGAGAATTTGCAGTCCGGAATTCATCGATGAGGAATACAAATATATATATAATATTGGCTCAAACCTTAAATACCCTAGATCTTTCATAGACAAATGCTTAAACATTACTAAGAAAACTTTTTATAGAACTGATCCCAAGCCCACCTATGACCAATGACCATAAGAATATCTTAATATTACCATTTCACAAAAATTTCTCACACATTCCGGCACAGCTAAAATCTTGGAACGTCAATGTGGCATTTAAAAACTCATGCACTGTTAAACAAATGTTAATCAAGAACTCCCCCAACAACACAATTGGTTGCATTTATAAAGTTCCCTGCAAGGAATGTAATATGTTTTACTTAGGCCAGACAGGTAAAGATCTTGTAACTAGAATTAAACAACACAAATACAGTGTCAGGACAGGCCAGGAATCCAATGCTCTGTTTGTTCATTTGAGGGATAACAAGCATTGCATTGACTGGGATAATGCCTCCTCAATATTACCATGTAATTCAATTGATAGTAGGAACATCATAGAATCTAGTCTTATTAAACATACCGAAGCATTCAACATGAATTTGAGTAACGGCTTGTACAAGCTGGACAACTTTGTAATTAAGAAGATTTGTGATCAGGTGAGAGGGCGGGTCACTGTCCCATCTGACCCAACCACCAACCGTTGTGTGCCATTTAAAGATTAGTAGGGTCATTACCTGACCATTGTGGACCTGGTCTCACCCTCCTCTGTATATATTCATCTTGTTCTACATTACTCTATCTAGTCTGTACTCACCCCTGAAGATGTGAATTACACGAAAGCGCTTGGGAACTTCGTGTTTTCTTCTTTCCTGGTGGTTATCAGCATATACCTAGATCACGCGCACCTACAGTGATTTACTTGTATATATATATATATATATATAAATATATATATATATATATATATATAAATATATATATATATATAAATATATATATATATATATATATATATATATATATATATATATATATATATATATATAATTTTTTTTTTCTTTGTGACGTTATACCGTTTCATCACTTGTACATACACTGTAATGAAGTCGTTATAATACATTTTTATTCAAGAGTATGAAGAAAATAATAATAACAATAACAATAATAATAATAATAATAATAATAATAATAATAATAACTAAAATACCACTACTAACAATAAAAATAATATTAATGATAAAAACCATATAATATATAGTTGAACTATTAACAAAGACAATTGTGTAATGTTCTTATCATTTACTTTCCAGAATGAGAGTCATGAATAAAAGAAGATCACTGCTACTTGTTCTGGGTAAGTACCGATACATTCAAGTATATACTGTTAACACCAACGGGAGGGAGAGTACATCATTCTACAAACAGCGGGAAGTATGCTCAGTATATGCAACAGATACTACATTGGAGCAGAAAAGTGAAATAAGTTACTTCATTATTTCGTATGTTTCTCGAGTTGTGGCTAGTCGTGAAGGTACGGTTTTATTCTACAAATCGTACATTAATACAGGTAACAAATGTAGTATATATGTACCGAGGCAGAAGATGAGAGTGCATTTGTGAGTTATGTTACGATACCAACACGCCGCCCGTGTGTACAGTATTCGTTATAACAATAATCGAACACGCTGTATAAAAACGAACGACCTCAATCTCTTGGTATCAACATTATCAAGAAATTTCAAGCTCTTGGGACCACGAGTAACTCTGTCCATCCCGTTACAGTGTTCATAGTTCACTTTAGGGACAGATCATGAACACGGACGCCCTTGGATGTGACGGACACAACAACCTCCACGATTCTATAAAAATCTTACGATCTCGTCCAGAGGATATAATAATAATAATAATAATAATAATAATAATAATAATAACAATAATAATAATAATAACAATGGTAATTATAGACACAAAAATAATTAATTTTATTGTGATACACAACAGACACGCTTCAGGTACAAATTAGGAATAGAAATTTCAAAATGACTATAATAGAAAACATGAATCAGAACCAAAGTATGTCATAATCTTAGCGAGGCTCCGACCAAGCGTTTCGGGTAGATAAAGGTTACAGGATAAATGAACCTTATTATCTTACTTAACCTAGTATAACAGTAGGGATTGAGCTCATTAAGAGTAGGGCCCAGTAACATTGGAATCCATTACGACTAGGACCCATCTGACCATTCACCAGGTATAGTATAAGCTCTCGTGTATTTCTCAACCCATCTTCAGGGGCACTACACTCTACTGCACTCCTTAACTTGCGTTGCGTTTACACATAACCCCCACCCACGCGACTGTGTGTGTGTGTTGCGTGATTCAACAAGGCCACCACCACCAGCACCTACTTGCCATGTGTCATAACAAAGATGGTGATATCGGTACTTCATCGTGACCTAGTGTAGTGTGTCCATACCTTGTTGCACTGAGAGAGATAGAGAGAGAAAAGGGGGCGTTGCAAAGAGACGAACAATCACATAGAATGACAGATGCAGGGGAATAGACAAAGAGAGAAAAAAAAGAGTGATAAATAAGGAAACAAATTAAAACAGAGGGTGAGAGTGAAAGAAAGAGATACGTATACAGCTTTGCCAACTCCACATAATCCAAGAATGTTAAAATCGAACCCTCAAGTATCATACAAAAAACAGAGCTTTTACCACAGAAACGTGTAAGGGTCGAGACGGACTTTCGAGTAACATGTAAAAAGTTCCATTGGATCAACTTTGAGCTAATCGTGAAATTCCAGATAGCAGCTTCACTTGAACAAAACAGACAATATGTGGTGAAACTAAAAGTATTTTTACTGCAGAAGGTGACTGTATTCTGTACTGCTACCTCATCATGTGTATTATTTTAAGATCTGCAGCAATAGTAGTGGGAAGAGTATTAATATTCACAGAAGCGGAGAGTTCAGTGTCACCAAAGTGACTATCATCAATCTTTTGGTCAACAAGTAGAATCCCATTAGGATCTTTCTGGGCCAGGCAAGAAGAATTATTCCCACAATTTACACATTTGGAAAGACTCTATTACATGTACCTCCCAAGTATATGAGTTGACACAAAACATATCTAACATATTCTTGAGGCTAATATAGGAACACGCATTACATACCACCCAATACAGTAATACGGGTATTTGCGGTATCACGATTAGCATAAGGTTGATCAAATGTGACTTTTTTACCATTTCACCTTTTTGTAAGACACTTAAGGGTTCCACTCTATAAGCCACCCTAAGATTCTTGGACTAATATGTATTTGGCAACATCTCACAAGAACGCTCATGATCAAGAACTCGAAGATTAGTCACAAAGTGATTATACATTTTTACATATAAAGTTATCCACGACGCCTACGGGGTAAGAAAGCCATAATAATGTGAAGTTTGTAGAAATAAAACTCACATGTGGAGACTGAAAACCTGTTAACGTATTTTTCGAGAACATTTCCAGTCTTCGTGCTTATGTACATTACTGTACCCATGTTACCGTAATGGATTTACTATTCCAAAATTAAAATGTAAAATTATTTATCTTGTAGTGTACTTGATGACAAGAAGAAGTGCCGGCTATACAATAAAGAGATTATAGAAAGTTGATAAGAAGGAACGTCAGAAGTCACAGATGAATTAACACACTGATTTTTTTTTATATCACTTTCTTAACTTGGCGATACAATGAAAACATGTCTCCTTAAGGTATGCAGAACAATATGCACCAACACACTTCAACTTTCACTCGTGCACCCAGACATAGTTTCACCAGATGAAAGAACTGTCGACAAACAGAGACCGTCTCGAGTAATGAGTGAAGCATGACTGTTGGTTTACGGTCAACATGAGCTCTGTTATGTAGTGAACATTAGCATGTCTTCCGTGCATGCTTAACAAGTAGTCTCACTGTTGATACTCATTTCTTACATGAGTTTAAGGTGTGTGCTCCTCACTGCTTAACAAAACTTCCAACTTGACAGAAAGAGAAGCTAATATTAGAACTACACTTCACTATCAAATATATATAGCTCAGACTACCATGTACTGTGTGTGCTGTTGCCATACTCATTCAGTGTTGAGTTATATAACGTTATAAAACCTATATTTTCTATTATGCGTCTAATTATTTATCTTTATCTGAATTTGGCAGCGGATGTCAAACGCGTCTTGTAGTATTTTCCGGTCCCTTATACAAGAAAACATTTTTGTGTGAATGGTTACCTGACTATCCAGTTAGTACAGCGGCAGAGTGCAGTACCGACCACACTCATGCGCCTTTCCGAAGGCTTTATATTCCGGGATGTTTTAGTTTCACAAATTTATTGGCAGAGCTTGTAGTACAGTTTGCCTATTCTGAGTAATTCAGTCAGGTCTTGACACTGAGGGTGGTATCACTTCTCACTGTCACGCAGGACAGAGGTTCACACACAAAGAAATACATCATATTCATTAACAACTATAAATGTATATAGGTCAGGTTCATATGGATAATGTCACTGTTCACTGCCATGCAGGACAGAGGTTCGTACACAAAGAGTTGCATCATATTCATTGACAGTACATATACATATATGTAAACACACACACACACGCACACACATATACATACATATACGTATATACATACACATATACATGTACACGTACATATACATGCACACACGCACACATACATACATATACGTCGGTCAGATTCATGTGGGTAATGTCACTTTTCACTGCCATACAGGACAGAGGTTCGTACACAAAGAATGCATCATATTCATTGATACTATATATAGGTCAGATTCATGTGGGTAATGCCACTGTTCACTGCCACGCAGGACAGAGGTTCGTACACAAAGAAGGAAATACATCACATTCACCAGCAGCATATATAGGTCAGTGATTCCGGGATGTCAAGGATTTTTTTTTTTTTTGTACGGGGATTAGCCCATCCGGGCACAGGTCACTGACCCACATCGGGGCCTGGGGGGCGAAAATATTATTATAATAATAATAATAATAATAATAATAATAATAATAATAATAATTTCTAGTAAATAAAATTTACAATAAAAATACAAAATTAAAAATAAAATAATACTAATTCAAAGTAAATAAAATTTATAATAAAAATACAAAATTAAAAATAAAATAATACTAATTCATAGAAAATAAAATTTATAATAAAAATACCCTGACTTTTTATGTCGCTTGTTGTAGTGTGGAGGTGTGGCGGACTGCACTCGTACTCGTCCTCTCACCATATTTTTTTCCAACATGAAAACACCTAATTAATTGTGAATAGATGCTGAACTGTGAACAGGATCACCTGTCAACACTTGGTGAACTGTTAGCACTCTCTTTCGCTTCCTTACTTTTCCCTCTCTCGCTTGCACTATCTCTCCCTTTTACTCTTCACCGTCTCTTTCTCTTTTTCACTCACATTTTCACTTTCACTGTCTCCTCTCTATCTCATTCTTTCATTCACCTTCTCACACTTTCCTGGTTTCCCTCTCTCGTTTTCTTACTCCTCTCTCTCTCTCTCTCTCTCTCTCTCACTCTCTCTCTCTCAACCCTACCTTCTTCTCATTAGCAACAGATCAACACTGGCTATGGTGACAGCATCGTCGCGGTATTTTTCCGCTGTTAACAATAAGCCAGAGAGCCATTATAGGTGATCAGGCTAAACCAGTAAGCCAATTAGAGTGAACTACCGAAGGGATCGTTAACGTGGCTTTTCAAGGGTGATTTTCAGTATTATTCTTAACAATGACTGGTGAACTTTTTCTCGGGGAGAGAGAGAGAGAGAGAGAGAGAGAGAGAGAGAGAGAGAGAGAGAGAGAGAGAGAGAGAGAGAGAGAGAGAGATTACAGTAATGGTGGAGGTGATGCATTACTAACAACATGAATGAGAAACTAATTACAAATTGAGTGACAGCATGAGTGACGGGTCAATAACAAGATCAGTGACGGAATTAGTGACATTACAGTGACGGTGGGAGTGACTCTACAACTTGTTATATGGGCAGTGACAGAAGGTTGGTCTTAACGAAGCGTCACTACCTGTGTGTGTTTTTGTGTGTGTGATCAGCTTTCCATATGTTACCCTTTGTCTCCCCTTCAACACACAGTATCAACATCCCCCACAAAATATGTATTACAAAAACATACAATAAAAACCAATATTTTTTTCTATTATTTCCAGTAGTTTCCCAACACTTATCTCTTAGCAAGACAGAAACATATTAGTTGTTTTAGTTCAGCGGTGGTGAGACGTTCAAAGTAATGGTCGCTGTCTGTGTTCGTTTCCTAGAGAAAACTCACCAGTTCCGGTCACCAGCGTGTTAATTGTCGCTGATGGCAGATGTGTGACGATTATTTACTACCACAACGATGTTTTTTTCTTTAAAATCTAGTTCGTGTGAGAAGATATAATGTTTGAGACAGAGCAACCAGTGTTTACAGCAACGATCTAGATTGAAGATGTTGATATAATGACACCAAAATAAACAATGCTATGATCGGGCGCGGCTCTATTCAGGAGAGAGTAGTAGATATGGAGTTTTTTTTTCTGTTCTAGTTCTTTCCTCGCTTTCCTGAACTCATTCGTATCGCCTTTAGTCTCAATCAATCGCTTTCACTTGTTGCCAGCCATCCACTCTTTCTATTTCCTCTACTTTACCTTCCCCATATACTCACTATGTGCTAACGTTACCTTCTTAATTACATGTTTATTACGTAATTTAGTTTCTCTTCCATTTATTGTATGTTATTTTCTCATTAGTGTTTTAGTTTGCGTTTCTACCAATTTGGTCTAGTTCTATTAAGATTTTGTTTTGTTTTCTTACCGTTCTTGTTTGTCTTTGTTTGTCTGTTGAGTTGCTTGTGTGTGCCTTCGTGTGTCTGTTCGTTTCCCCCCCCCCCCCTCTCTCTCTCTCTCTCTTTCTTTATCACCAACTTTGTTCATCTGTCTGCCTCTCTCTATTTAACTTTCTCTCTTATCCTCTTTGTGATTCTCATTCTGCCTGACATTTTTTCTATCGTATTTTCCTTGTTTATCTATCTCATTTACTAAGGAGCAAGCAGTTACGCAGAGAACGGAAATGAGTGACATCATCCACATTAGTTACACTACACAGAACCACAACGAATTGTCATCGTTCCATGAGAATAATTCCTCGTTGTTAAATACTTCGCCACAAACACACTGATGGCGCCAACAGTGTGTTTTTCTGTACACACCAGCAGGCAACAACAATGGACACTTTCTTTAAGATTTCCTTTTGTTAATACTGTTTTTATTGCTTGGTATTCGGATATACTTAGAATAGAATAAACCATAGGAAGAAGTTAGGAGACATGAAGCTGGCAGCTAAAATATAAGTTTTATAGATCCACACACACACACACACACACACATACACACACACTTAATCCCCCACAGGTACATAACAGCAATAAACATTAGTGAAATTTACCTGCAGTAATTTAGCTTACGTTAGATGCGTCTCTCCCTGCGTTGTGTACTGAAGTGTTATTGTTTGAGTGGAAAGAGCGCCTGGCGCTTAACTGTTAAAACCTGAAAATGATGACCAACACTTGAGAAAATAGCAAGACAGTCGTACTGACTTCCCTCACGTTGTCTTGGTTAAAATACTTGTAACATAAACGATCACTTCCGTGTTCGTTCTTTACTAACACACTTTCCTTGACGTTTTTCGTGTTGTGGATTTAGTCCACAAATTTCTTACACTTATGTATCACAAGTCTGAAATTTTACGTTCAGTCTGCCCCATAGGGTGGAGACTATGGCTTTGATGTGTGTTTCCTCATCCTTTCGTTCTTCTTTCAAACAATAAACAATTAATCTTCACTACTACCACTCTGCGCCATTTATCATGCTTATGCTCTGGTTAATACGCTTGGACTTCCTTTTAAAAATAGTCTATTTTGTCAGTTTTACTGATTTTATGAGTCAATTAACCCAAAAATGTATACAGTGAATTGCCGTTCAGTAATATTTAGAGAACTTAAAAAGAAAATAGGTAAAAATACTGTATACCTTGAAAACGGCCGCAAGCGATTTGTTTCTCAAGAAAAATACGAATTGTGATTTTTTTTATTTATAGGGATCTATGTTTGCTAAAGTAGCCTACCTAACGGGAGGTATTGGTTTATCAGTCTGCTGCAGTTTAAGCATTGCCCATGGAACTCAGTAAAAATACACTCTGGTGTTGACTTTAAAAAATGAGACAACGATTTTGGAGTGGATACAGCGCTCGCCTCCTGTCCCAGGAGTCGGTAGTTCACCCAACTGTAAATGGGCACCTAAGTTTACAACTTGAGGAAGTGAAGGCAGTCGAGTGCAGTATCGGTCATGCTGCCTCTTTGTGTACCAAAGGACTAGTATGATTAGTATACAGTGTGCTGTATCCAGATTGTCCCTTACGGGCTGTTATGCCTATGGGACCCACTTTCACCATCTTTTTGGGGGACCAAGGTCATAAAAATGCAATATATTCAGCTTTGGCCCATTGTTCTTCTGTACTCCAACCTGAGACTCAGCACAGAGAGGCACAGGGTTATAATTAGATTTGGACTTGTTTGCCCTCTTCAATATTTCCCAAGGGTCAAGAGTCACTAACAAGTCTTGTGTAACTAAACACAAGACTGCCGCAAATTGGTGAATTCTTTCATCTCTAGTTAGAGAAAAAATAGCATCGTAATCTTTGAGAATCAACCCCTGGTAGTTGACAGTAACAGCCTATCAGAGAATCGTAATGCTGATAATGGCGTCTCTTCGGCCTGAGAATCATGTGGGAAGAACACACTTACGACCCAGAACTTTGCATTACATTAAAAATATAATAAAAAGTAAAACAAAAATCAATAAAAAGACAAATATAGGCATACACATATGAGTTGTCATCCTGGTCGGTACTAACAAACACTGCCAGACATAACACTGCTAGCCCAAACTTTCACATATTGACTATTTAAATATGGCCGCTCATTTACGACACAAAAACCAACATTACTCACAGTCTAGCTCATTGAGACCCCGGAAATATATTCATATGTGTATTTGCTTCCTTTCCTAGTGAGTAAACACAAACAGTTCCTCGTAAAAAGACTACAAATATTTTCATTTTTAAAATCAAACTTAAAACACTCTGAACATGTTTGTTGATCAGTGATTAGCTGAAACAAGAACTCTGCAATATTGTTGTCGAGAAACTTCCACCATGTACTACCGGGTAACACTTGAGCAGTACTGTATCATAATAGGTCTGCCAGAATAGTATGGCGGTCACTTCCATCACATAATGATAGACTTATGGAAGCTACGTTACACGAAGGTTTGCCATCCCTCTGCCTTCATTGGCTCTCTTTTATGACAGGAACAACAGGTCCAACACGAATGTAAAACATGAAGCTACTTAAAGCTGTTTGCTCCCACTTCATCTTGACGTTCTTCTGAGACTAATACAAAGTATTATGAGTAAAAGCAAAATGTCTTTTTTGAAAGTCATTGATCAATCACACACACACGCACTACTACTACTACTACTACTACTTAGCTGTCACTTGGAATCGAGTATGGCGATCATCCAGCTATGATACACTGATATAAGTTATTAAGGATGTCACCCAGGTTGGCGAGTTCTGAGGTGACTAAAGAGGCCGATACGGGACCTGCAGAGTCGATCACAGCTGTTGCACATGCGGGGGGCTACATCTAGTGCGGGAGCGTCTTTCTGGCGTTGGCGCTTGTCTGCCTCGTTATGCAGTCGGGCTAACTCGAGAGTATTGCCACCTTCTCGTGTGGTGCTCCTTCAAGCGTTACGATGTGGAGTAATCGTCTCCCAGGTGAGGGGATCGATTTGGCACCTTTTCAGGTTTGTCTTAAGACTATCCATATACCTTTTCAGTTGCCCGCCAGCGTTACGTTTACTTTTCTTTAGGTGACTGTAAAGTAGCTGTTTTGGCAGTCTACTATCGTCCATGCGGGTAACGTGGCCAGTCCAGCGTAGTTGTTCATGGATAATGGTAGCCTCGATGCTTCTACACACACACACACACATATATGGATCAGTTTAGATGCATATTGATGTGGATGTGTACGCACTTTTATATAATTATATAGTGCTGACAACACAAGAACGGGTGTCAGGAACCTTCGTGACTTACAACAGTACATGACGTCACACAAGGTGAGACACACCAGCACATCATGGCTTGTACATAATTACTGACGCACCCCAATCAATCACCTGCATTTTGTGTTCAAACCTCAACATCTCTTAACTTTTGCTGAATCGACCTTCTCTATTATATGTCACTGATTAACCTTTTCAATTCAGTGAAATAATTTCTCAAGCGAGGTGGAGATAATTATATTTCAGGTTGAGTCAATGAAAAATAAAACTAATTGAATAAATTTGTGTCTGGATTAGAAGCAAAGATTATTTTCTTTTATTATTATCACTAGCGCTTGTGCCTGCACTCATGAACTGTCCCACTTGAGATCCTCGCACACTCCGTGATCCTCACACACTCCGTGATCCTCACACACTCCGTGATCCTCACACACCCCGTGATCCTCACACACTCCGAGATTCTCACACACTCCGAGATTCTCACACACTCCGAGATCCTCACACACTCCGTGATCCTCACACACTCCGTGATCCTCACACACTCCGTGATCCTCACACACTCCGAGATCCTCACACACTCCGTGATCCTCTCACACTCCGTGATCCTCTCACACTCCGTGATCCTCTCACACTCCGTGATCCTCGCACACTCCGTGATCCTCACACACTCCGAGATCCTCACACGCTCCGTGATCCTCACACACTCCGTGATCCATAAGCTCCTTATAATTCACACACACACTCTCTATGGCAGGTGCTTACGGTATTATTATATCATAGTGATGTCATAATTATTATTATTATTATTATTATTATTATTATTATTATTAGCGGCTCACTCAAGTTGAACTCCCCTACTCCTCCCCGCCCTTCGCTTCCATTCATCCCTCCCTTGACTCAACTCTCTCCCTCTCTCCTTCTCATCCCCTCCCCATCACTACCCCTCCTCTACCACTATCCCTACCCATCACTATCCTTCCCCATCACTACCCCTTCCCCACCACTACCCCTTCCTCACCACTACCCCTCCCCATCCCACGAACATGATCGTGTTGCCGCAGTTATTGGTGAAAATCTCATGTACTGTTACATAACTTTCCCTGGCAAGACGAACACATAACAGCTGTTCATCGTTCATGGTTAACGGGCAATGCCCACCCGATAGCTACTACAGTGGTCAATGTTGACAGTGTAATTAGTTTACTTGTGGCGTCTTAGATTATTACAAATTATTTGTAAGTGTCTATTGGGCCCTCCGTCCCTATACTAAGCATTAAGCAAACATTAAATTCCTCACAATATGGAAGGAAAGTGTTCATTACTAAACTCGTCCAAGATCTTTTAGGGTTAGATCCAGACTAAATTTCAACCAATACATCTTTTTTATGCTCATAATTGTCGCGTGACACACTACTACTACTACTTTGCTGTCACTCGGAATCGAGTATGACGATCATCCAGCTTTTATACAATGATGTGAGGTATGAGGGATGTCACTTAGGTTAATGAGTTTTGAGGTGACTAAAGAGACCGATAGGGGACCTGCAGCGTCGTTCACATTCGCTGCACAAGTGGAGGGCTCCATCTACAGCGCGAGGGGCGGTGGTAGCGTCTTTCCGGCGTTGGCGCTTGTCTGCCTCGGTTTGCAGTCGGGCTAACTCGAAAGTATTGACATCTTCTCGTGTGATACTCTTCCAAGCGTTACGATGTGGAGTAATCGAATCCCAGGTGAGGGGGTCGATTAGGCACTTTTACAGGTTTGTCTTAAGACTATATATGTTTTCAATTGCCCGCCGGCGTTACGTTTACTATTCGTAAGGTGACTGTAAAATAGTTGCTTTGGCAGTATACGGTCGCCCATGCGGGTAACATGGCCATTTCAACGTAGCTGTTCATGGATAATGGTAGCCTTGATGCTCCTACAGTAGGTGTCAGTAAGAATACTGGTATTTGTTCTCTTGTCTTCCCAGCGAACTCGGAGGATGGAATGTGAACTAGGTTGGTGAAAGTTTTCAAGTGCCTTGAGGTGCCTCCTGTATGTGACCTATGTCTCACTGCCATATAGCAGGGTGGGGAGGACCACGGCTCGATATACGTGCAGCTTTGTAGATAATTTCAGCTCCCCACAGCTGAAGACACGATTTTGGAGTCTGTCAAAGGCTTGAGATGCACATCTGATCTGATGTTGACTCTCTTCATCGATGTCTGCGGTGGTGGACAGGTGGGAGCCGAGATACCACACGTGGGCAACAGTAGAAAGGGTAGTACCGTTAAGCTGGAGGGGTGGTGGAGGTGTATCTGAACCTTAGGTAGGTTGAAAGAGAATCTGAGTCTTATGTACATACACCTCAAGGCCGAAGTGTGCAGACGCGTCTGCGTAGGTGTTCAGGATCTCTTGTAGGCCGTGTTCAGTGTGAGCAACAAGGGTGAGGTCGTCTGCATACTAAAGTTCAGTAATGGAAGCTGCCGACACCTTTGTTCTTGCCTGGAGTTGTTCACCCCGCTGGCTAAATTGGCACTGGATCGAGTAAGGAAGGCAGCAAAGAAGATGGAAAAGAGAGTTGGTGCCAGTACACACTCTTGTTTAACCCCGGTTTGGATGGGGAAGAACTCTGACTGGGTGCCATTGTGCAAGACACTGCCATTCATGCCATCGTGGAGTTCCCTCACAATGGCGATGAATTGTGGCGGGCAGCCAAAACAGCAGAGGGTTCACCAGAGGGCTACCCTGTTGACTGAGTCGAAGGCCTTGGTTAGGTCGATGAAAGCCATGTACAGGTCACGACGCTGTTCTCTGCACTTTTCCTGTATTTGGAGGACAGCAAAGATCATGTCAGTGGTGCCACGTGATGGTCTAAAACCACATTAAGATTCAAAGAGGAAGTTTTCCGCCTCAGGAAGAAGTCTGTTTTGGAGGACTCGGGCGATAATTTTGCCAGCTACGGATAGCAGCGAGATCCCACGGTAGTTGCCACAATCTGACCGGTCTCCTTTGTTCTTATAAATATTGACAATGGAGACGTCTTTAAGAGCTTGGGGGATTTCCTCATTTTTCCATATATTCTCCAGGAGAGAATAGTTACGGCTGGTAAGCAGAGGTCCTCCTGCTTTATACACCTCGGCTGGGATTCCATCAGGCCCTGAGGCTTTGTTATTTTCCATCTGTTTGATGGCAGTAGCTACCTCATCCCTGAGATGGAGGATAGCTGAAGTGGGTCAGCTTTGGATGCTGAGCTACCTGCTGGGTAGTCACGACATCCACTTCGGTGTTTCGATTGAGCAATGAATGGTAGTGCTCTTTCCAGTGCTGAAGAAGGCCTTCATCGACTTTATTTATGAGGTTACCGCCAGATGACAGGAGGGGGGCTGCGCCACGAGTGACTGGCCCATAAAATGCTTTAGTGGAAATGAAAAAATCGCCATTCGTCTGTCGCCATAGGACTTTTGGGGGTATAGAGGTTTTGATGAGAGGTATGATGAACTGGATGATGGCTGCACGTGAGTTGATTTATGTGGTGAGGCAGGAGCTCAGGCAGCAACCACATATCTTGGCTCTCCCTTTTCCTGATCCAGTGGTGCAAGTGTTGCAACGACTCGGGAGAGGGAAAGTCGCAATGGACTGCCGATAGCCCAATTTTTTGGGTTTTGCCTTAGAAACCTGTCCATCAGACATTGCCTTCGTCCGTCAGTGCAGTCGTTGGGTTTCCTTGGTGGTTTTGTTGGAGCTCTGTAAGCATGTCTGCCTGATGCTGGGGTCCACCGCAGATTTTTCGTTCGGGGTTTACTCCCGTAGCCTTATACCTCCCAAGGTTAATTCGCAAGGCAGCGGAGCGGTGGTTGGTAGGCGCCAGCACGTGTTCACATGACAGTGGGCCTATGCGCCGTCCCTTTGGGGCCCACTGATACTCCGAGATCCCCTGCTGATCTAGCCTGGGCCCACGAGGCACCCAGTTACCGTGTGTTGTCACGAGGAGGCACATCAGGATTCTTGGTGGTAATTAGGCTGTGTACTGGCAGGGTAAGACTTATGCAAGTTGGTTCCCTGTTCGCCACGAGGGCTAGCCAGTGGCGGCAGCTGAAAGCGAGTGGGAGCAAGCAGTGCATGCACTTTAACACTAACATAATGCTGCCATTCTAGACGCATTTCACCATCCTGTGTGTGACACACACACGCACGCACACACACACGCACACACACGCACGCGCACACACACGCACGCACGCGCACAAACAGACGCACACACACACGCACACACGCACACGCACACGCGCGCGCACACACACACACACACACCCACACACACACCCACCCACACACACACACACACACACAGAAAGAGAGTTACACGCTAGGTAGGAGTAACACCGTTGTTGACACATAGATCTGGAGTCAACGGGACCACAACACTGGATCAGTCGGGCTGCCTCCGTTGTATAGTTACAAGTGGACAGCCCTACCGGTGCCGAAGCGGCCTAGCAAGTACACCTGGGAGAAACCAACGAAGAAGGCATCACATGGTAAGTCATAACCTATGTGTCATAGCTGGATTATCGTTATACTCGATTTCGGGTGACAGCTATACTGGACTCAGTCACACCTAACCTAACCTAACCTAACCTAACCTAACCTAACCTAATCTAACCTAACCTCACCGTTAGGACTGGCGTCTAAAGGGAACAGGGCTCATTAAAAAAAGGGCCAAGAAGAACTAATACCAAATATGATTGGAACATGAAGACTGTGACCCATTAGGACGGTGCCGAATACGACTGGGGAAGGTCCATTTAGTCAGTCACTCACGAATACAATGCAAAGACCGTGAGGCGGGTCACTGTTAGGGTTTCCTTCCCGGGTGTAAGTGGTTATGTTTTTTTTTTTCCGGGAATTTGGTTCAAATCCCGGGATTCTTATTTTTATTCCTTATCTCTAATTTGCTCTATGTAAAATACAAAAACGCATTGGCAGCCACCAGCTAAGGATAATATGGAAATATCTGTAGAAGAACAAATGATACTCACAGATAAACTCAAGGCAGCAATAGAACAGGTTCAGAGTAAAAGTAGAAAGGTGTATGAATGCAAACATATTAGGAAAGAGTTCGATGTGTTTGAGGCAACAGGAGAGAGAACACATAATTTAGAGAAATTATTGCAGGCCCTCATCTCAGTGCCAACAACTTCAGTTGAAACCGAAAGGGCATTTTCAGCTGCTGGCCTATTTATTACAAAACTAAGAACAAGGCTCACTGACCACAGTATTGACTGTTTGTGCTTCTTGAGGAGTTATTTCATGAACAACTATTAGTGTGTGCATGGCTTTGTTTATGCAAATGATTCTATTCCTTTTTTTTTTGCAGGTCATTCAAGTGTTCTCTAAGTTTTTTGTAGAGTAGGGCTTCCAAATGGCATAGAATAACTCTTTTTTTTATAACGGCTAACTATGAATGTCATTCCAAAATCATTGAGTTTCTTTTGTGGCTAACAGAATGAGATTGACTGTTTGTGCTTCTTGAAGAGTTATTTCGTGAACAACTTTTGATGTGTGCGTGACTGTGTGGCTTGTGTGCACAAATGATTTTATGCTATTATTTTTTTCACAGGTCATTCAGGTGTTCGCTTTAGGTTTTGTAGAATGTGGCTTCCAAATGGCATTAGATATAGAATTCTTATTTTTTATAATTGCTAACTTTGAATGCCATTCCAAATGTCTGTGAGTTTCTTTTATGGCTAACAGAATGATATTAATTAAAAATTTGCTTGTTTAATCATATTATGTGCCTATTTTACACCAGTATGCAAGTTAATAAAGAGAACTTTGCTTCAGTGTAATATAATTTATCAAATCAATTGCCTATCAAATAATCTACAGATACTACACTTATGAAGTATTGGGTTAGCAGTGATCACAGAGAAATCAGGTTCACCCTAAATTGGGAAACGAAAAACAATGACAATATGGTCAGAGTCCCAAATTTTCGGTTGGCGGATTATCAGGGGTTAAGAAGATACCTAGGTGAAGTCACCTGGGAACAGTCACGTCAGTCCCCAGTAGGAAGGGGTGAGGTCATAGATGACACAACAATTGATCATGACTATAATATATTCACTAGTATACTACATAAAGCACAAGAACAAAATATACCTTACAGAAAAATTAGGTCAAATAAGAATGAGCCAAGGTGGATGACCAGAAAACTTTAACATGACATGGGAATAAAGAAAGGAATATATAAGAAATTAAAGGGAGGGGAGGAGCAGCTCAGAAATAGGTAAAATGAACTATCTAGGAATGTTAAGAAAAATGTAAGGAAAGCAAAGAGAGACTATGAAATCAAAATAGCAAGTGAATCCAAGGCGAATCCCAAGGGATTTTTCCAGGTATATAGGACAAAGGTCAAGGACAAAGTTGGGCCTTTAAAGTCAGGGAGGGGAGAAGTGATAAATGGCAGTGAAGAAATAAGCAAAGCATTGAACAGCTACTTCTTATTAGTTTTCACAGAAGAAATTTGCGATGAAATTCCAGAGGTGGAACTGATATTTAAGGGAAAGGAAGAAGAGAAATTAAAGAATATCACTATCAGAAAAGAGGATGTTCTTAAGAAGATAAATAAACTAAAGAAAACAAAATCCCCAGGGCTGGATGAAATTTTCCCTCGAGTCTTGAAAGAGTGTAGGGAACAGATTAGCGGACCCCTCGTAAACTTATTTACAAAATCATTAGACACTGGAGTTGTGCCAGACTTGTGGAAACAGGCAAATGTAGTACCCATATTCAAAAAGGGAGACAGAGCATCAGCGTCAAATTACCGGCTGATCAGTTTGACGTCAGTAGTGGGGAAATTTCTTCAATCAATTATAGCAGATAGTATCCGATCGCATCTAGAGAAAAGCAAATTAATCTACGATTCTCAACATGGGTTTACAAAGGGAAAATCTTGTCTAACAAATCTGCTAACGCTTTTTAGGAAAGTCTTCGAGGTAGTAGATAATGACGAAAATTACGATATTATTTACTTAGACTTTAGCAAAGCATTTGACAGAGTACCGCATCAGAGGCTTCTGAGAAAAATTAAGGCTCATGGTATCGAGGGGAAAGTTTTAAATTGGATAAAATCATGGCTCACCAGTAGAATGCAGAGGGTCAGCGTAGATGGTGTTAAATCTGAGTGGGGCCGTGTAACCAGTGGAGTTCCCCAGGGGTCAGTACTAGGCCCACTCTTGTTCATAATCTACATAAACGATCTAGATATTGGGATCAGCAGTGACATAAGCAAGTTTGCGGATGACACCAAAATAGGGCGGCAAATTAATTCAGGGCAGGATGCAAATGCATTACAGGAGGATCTAAATAAACTGCAGGGGTGGTCTGAAAAATGGCAAATGAAATTTAACACCAGCAAGTGCTGCGTACTTAATATTGGAAGAACAAATACTTATAATGTATACAGCCTTAACAACATCAACCTAGAGAAGTCGACTTGTGAAAGAGACCTAGGGGTACTTGTAAGCTCGGACCTACGGCCTAGAAAACAGTGCGTTAATGTTCGAAATAAGGCAAACAGAGTATTGGGTTTTATATCTAGAAGTGTAAGTAACAAGAGTGCAGAGGTCTTATTGCAACTATATCTTGCGCTAGTCAGGCCGCATCTCGATTATGCGGTTCAGTTCTGGTGCCCCTATTATAGAATGGATATAAATTCACTGGAGTCGGTGCAGCGAAGAATGACAAAAATGATTCCGGGACTTAGAAACCTTCCATATCAGGATAGGTTAAAGAAACTTAACTTGCATTCCCTAGAAAGACGAAGAGTGCGGGGAGATATGATAGAAGTATTTAAGTGGGTGAAAGGAATCAATCAATATGGGGGATGGAGTAGCAACCCTGGCTGGGGCTCTAGAGGGGCCAGTTCAAAAGATATCGAAGTCTTTAAACTGCTAGGAGAACATATGAGCACGGGGGTGGAGGAAACTGGATTGGGAGCGGGTAAACAAAGTGAAAGATTACAGGGAAATAGTGTTAGGAATGATGACAAAACTAAATTAGACAGGGAGTTTAAAACTAAACGCGGTAAGGGGAGGACTCAGAACACGACTAACTTAAATGTATACTACGCGAACAGTAGAGGTATGAGAAACAAAATGGATGATATTAGGGCCTTGGTATGTACCGAAAAAATCGATATAATTGCATTCACCTAGACACACGTGAGTTACCAGTCGAATACCAAATTGTGGGTTACAAATTGTTCCATACCGATAGGCAGACCAGGAAAGGAGGCGGAGTAGCAATCTATATTAGGGATAATCTGTAAGTGTGAAATAAATAAGGAAATAAAAACTGAGAGGAATACAGAAACAATTTGGATAGAATTAAGCGACGGTCGGGAAAAATTAATCACAGGAGTAATATATAGACCTCCCAATCTTGATAGTGTCAATGAGCGACTTATCTGGGATGAAATGCACAGGGCTTCCATACACAACAAAGTCTGTATAGTAGGCGACTTTAAACTTGGCCAAATAGATTGGACTGACCTTACGGGTAACTCAGAATCAGAGGATTTTCTCGAGACGATCCAGGACTGTTTCCTGAGTCAACATATAACCGAACCCACACGGGGTAATAATATACTCGATTTAGTTCTGTCGAACATAGAAAACCTCATTAGCAATGTCGAGGTAGGGAACGAACTTGCAAACAGCGATCACAAAGAAATTCGATTCCAGTTAGATTTTCAGGGCAGACGTAAGGAAAATTCCACTAAAGTACCAGATTTCAGAAGGGCAAACTTTGACAGTTTAAAGAGGCAGCTGAGAGAGGGGGTGTCGTGCTTGGCCGTGAACCTGACAGATGACACGGACCTGATAACGAGATCTGAGATTGCCGAGTTCCACGACAATTTAAATATTGAGTTACTTAATGCACAAAGGCAGAACATACCACACAAAAAACTCAGATCAGACAACAATGACCCTAAATGGATAAATAATTATTTAAAGAACATCATTGGCCAAAGGAAGGCTATAGGTAGAAGGATAAATCGTGGCGAAATTCACCTCCGGGACTATTATAGGGCATTGGTGAGTAGGGTTAAAACCGAGATAAGGAAAGCAAAGAGGAATAATGAGGTAAGGATAGCAAGGGAGGCGAAGACAAACCCCAAAGGATTCTACCAAATGTATCAAACTAAAACACGAGAAAAGATTGGACCATTACGGTCAGACTCCGGCGAGCTCACTGATAACGACGGAGAAATGAGCAATAATTTGAATAAATATTTTTCAACAGTTTTCACCACCGAAAATTTAAACATGATACCCGAGGCACCGACCCTATTCAGAGATAGTGAAGAAAACAAATTAAGTGAGATAGTAGTGACTAGTAACGATGTTAGTAAGCAAATAGACAAACTAAAGCCTATTAAGTCACCTGGTCCCGATGAGATATCTGCCAGAGTATTAAAGGAATGTAAGGAAGAGCTTAGTATGCCCTTAGCAAAGATGTTTAACATGTCCTTAAAAACAGGTGTAGTACCAGAATCCTGGAGGATAGCGAATGTAATACCGATTTTCAAGAAGGGGGATAGATCGCTATCCTCTAACTACCGCCCAATCAGTCTAACATCAATAGTAGGCAAATTACTGGAAGCAATCATTTCAAACTATATTCGAAATCACCTGGAGAAGCACCGATTGATCAATGATTCCCAGCATGGCTTCACAAGCGGACGTTCTTGTCTAACTAATCTATTAACATTCTTTTCATCAGTTTTTGAATCGGTGGACGAGGGGCACAATTATGATGTGGTATATCTCGACTTTAGCAACGCCTTCGACAGAGTCCCCCACGAAAGACTAATTAGAAAGGTAGAAGCTCATGGCATCAAAGGTGACATCCGTAAAAGGATTTTGGTGTGGTTACAGGACAGGAAACAGCGAGTGAGCATTAACGGCACTAAGTCCCATTGGAGCAACGTCACAAGTGGAGTTCCCCAAGGCTCAGTACTTGGACCATTATTATTTATTATATACATAAACGACATAGATATCGGCATAGACAGCAACATAAGTAAATTTGCTGATGACACTAAAATAGGACGTGTTATTAAATCTGACGAGGACTCGGCAAAATTACAAGGAAGATCTAAACAAATTTTTCAAATGGTCTGAAAAATGGCAGATGAAATTCAACGTCGACAAATGTAAAGTGCTCAGTATAGGAGATGTAAACAGGGAAACCAGATACCAGATGAACAACGATGCCATAAAGAAATCCGACTGCGAGAGAGATTTAGGAGTCATGATAAGTAGGAACCTTAAGCCAAGTAAACAATGTGTTTTTGATCGTAACAATGCTAATAAAGTACTTGGGTTCATACAAAGGAGTGTGAGTTATAAGACTAGCGAGGTCATCTTAAAACTGTATCTTTCTCTTGTGAGACCACACCTGGATTACGCAGTTCAGTTCTGGTCACCGTATTACAGAATGGATATAGAATCCTTGGAAATAATTCAGAGGAGAATGACAAGACTAATCCCGGGCATTAGGAACATTGAGTATAGAGACAGGTTAAAGCATCTTAATTTGCACTCCCTCGAGAGACGTAGAGCGAGGGGCGACCCGATAGAGGTGTATAAGTGGAAGGCAGGGCTAAACAAAGGGGACATTACAAAGGTACTCAAACTATCCAACCAGGAGCGAACTCGTAACAATGGTTTTAAATTAGACAAATTTAGATTTAGGCGTGAAATAGGTAAACACTGGTTTGGAAGCAGAGTAGTGGATGAATGGAACAAGTTACCAAATATCATCATTAACTCGAATACGCTGAATAGCTTCAAACATAGGTTGGATGCTTATATGAGCAATAAGGGTTGAGTGTAAACGGGACTGCCCAGTATGGGCCAATAGGCCCGTTGCAGTTTCCTCCATTCTTATGTTCTTATCCGAGCAGGATAGGACTCGGAGCAACGGATTCAACTTGGATAAGTTTAGGTTTAGGAGGGAGAACAAGCTTAGCAACTTTGTAGTAAGTGCGGGAACTCTGGAAAGTTTCAAAAGGAGGCTAGATAGATTCATGGATGATAGAGAGTGGTAGTAAGTCTCGACAGGAGCTGCCATGCGCAGGCAAACCGGCCTATTGCAGACTCATTATTTTCTTATGTTCTTCTTCTTATGTTCATATAGCAGTAGTTAGTACAAATATCATCTGATGCGGGAAAGCCCGGGATCCCGGGAAATATCCTGGTTTGTCCCAGAATCCTTGGATGCTAAGAAACCCCGAAAACAGGAAACATCAGTCACTGTATGTATTGTGGATCTCATCTTCATAAATTCTCCAGCTTTAACAGAAGAATAAACCAGAAGTTGATATATATATTATAATAATATATAGACAGTGGCTGATTTTTCCAGAATATATATATAATGGCAGTGTGTCACCAGAATATATATAATCATAGTGATAGATGATCAAATATGAAGCGTAGCAATAGGGTGTGATATATATACAGTAATGTCAGTATCAAGTCAAGAGATAAACAGTATACCTAAGGTGAGAGTGGATTATGTTGACCGGTACAGTAATAGATTATAAGTGTTATGACACAACAAGTGCTGTGACACAAAATATATACGTGGGGTGGCATGATATAAGGCGTATATTAGTAATGATATATCAGCTTCACGTCACACTGTCACACCGCCTGACGCGTTCACCATGGCTGGCTGCAGACAAGTAACCCTGGGTTCGAATACTCAACTACGCATACGTCAGAATTACACTGATATGAACACAAAAGAACCCAACTGACTTGCTGACCTAAGCTACTGTACAAAGATGGTGACCATTATGGCGTCGAAATTGTTCAGTGAGTCTACTGTACTTACAATTGTTCTATTTTGTTTGAACATTTTGAAATCCAGACCCAGGATCCGGTCTGTGTAAAAGCGAGAATTTAGGGAGAACGATTTAGGTCAAGCCCCCACTGTTTCCAGCCAGGATACTGTACCCTCTTACAGCTGCGTTCATGGTGAGGTTATCTCCCTAACGAGATAAAAGATTAACACAATGGTCGTAGTGGCGATCATTACTTCCCCAGTGGTGTGAACTTATGACACAACAACAATGGTGTGAACTTATGACGCAACAGTGGTGTGAACTTATGACACAGCAACAGTGGTGTGAACTTATGACACAACAACAGTGGTGTGAACTTATGACACAACAACAATGGTATGAACTTATGACGCAACAGTGGTGTGAACTTATGACACAGCAACAGTGGTGTGAACTTATGACACAACAACAGTGGTGTGAACTTATGACACAACAACAGTGGTGTGAACTTATGACACAACAACAGTGGTGTGAACTTATGACACAACAACAGTGGTGTGAACTTATGACACAACAACAGTGGTGTGAACTTATGACACAGCAACAGTGGTGTGAACTTATGACACAAACAGTGGTTTGAACTTATGATAAAGCAACAGTGGTACGAACTTATGACACAACAACAGTGGTGTGAACTTATGACACAACAACAGAGGTGTGAACTTATGACGCAATAACAGTGGTGTGAACTTATGACACAATAACAGTGGTGTGAACTTATGACACAGCAACAGTGGTGTGAACCTATGACACAACAACAGTGGTGTGAACTTATGACACAACAACAGTGGTGTGAACTTACGACACAGCAACAGTGGTGTGAACTTATGACACAACAACAGTGGTGTGAACTTATGACACAACAACAGTGGTGTGAACTTATGACGCAATAACAGTGGTGTGAACTTATGACACAACAACAGTGGTGTGAACTTATGACGCAATAACAGTGGTGTGAACTTATGACGCAACAACAGTGGTGTGAACTGATGACACAACAACAGTGGTGTGAACTGATGACACAACAACAGTGGTGTGAACTTATGACACAATAACAGTGGTGTGAACTTATGACACGACAACAGTGGTGTGAACTTATGACACAATAACAGTGGTGTGAACTTATGACACAATAACAGTGGTGTGAACTTATGACACAACAACAGTGGTGTGAACTTATGACACAACAACAGTGGTGTGAACTTATGACACAACAACAGTGGTGTGAACTTATGACACAACAACAGTGGTGTGAACTTATGACACAATAACAGTGGTGTGAACTTATGACACAACAACAGTGGTGTGAACTTATGACACAATAACAGTGGTGTGAACTTATGACACAACAACAGTGGTGTGAACTTATGACACAGCAACAATGGTGTGAACTTATGACACAGCAACAGTGGTGTGAACTTATGACACAATAACAGTGGTGTGAACTTATGACACAACAACAGTAGTGTGAACTTATGACACAACAACAGTGGTGTGAACTTATGACACAGCAACAGTGGTGTGAACTTATGACACAGCAACAGTGGTGTGACTTTATGACACAACAACAGTGGTGTGAACTTATGACACAACAACAGTGGTGTGAACTTACGACACAGCAATATTGATGTGAACTTATGACACAACAACAGTGGTGTGAACTTACGACACAGCAATATTGATGTGAACTTACGATACAGCAATATTGATGTGAACTTACGACACAGCAATATTGATGTGAACTTACGACACAGCAATATTGATGTGAACTTATGACACAACAACAGTGGTGTGAACTTACGACACAGCAATATTGATGTGAACTTACGACACAGCAATATTGATGTGAACTTATGACAACAACTCATTATTATATTATTGTGCATTTGTTTAGTGCATCGCAAATCTCCTCACTCAGTCACTGTGCATGTGTCAGTGTGCTGTGCAGCTCATTCTTAATTAAATCACTATCCATTTGTTCAAAATATAATATAATTGCTCAGTTTTAGGAACACATCATCACATCACTGTGTATTTGCTCAGTACACTATAAGCCTCGCCATTATAAACATAACAGTGCAGTTATTACCAGGAACTAGAAATTATCTGTCACAAACAAAGCTTATCTCACACCCGTATCTCTGATGTGACAGGTGGGGTGATGTGACATGTAAGGTGGTGGAGGAGGTGTGACAGGTAAGGTGGTGGAGGAGGTGTGACGGGTAAGATGGTGGAGGAGGTGTGACAGGTAAGGTGGTGGAGGAGGTGTGACAGGTAAGGTGGTGGAGGAGGTGTGACAGGTAAGGTGTGTCATACGGAGGCGAATATTTTGTTTTTTGAGTTTGAAAAATCGGCCCATGGTATTAATGATGTAGTTCTATGTGCAGAATCATGTGATATCTTCAGATTTGAAAAGTTTTCATTTTTTGCTAGGTAAATTTTAACTTGAAATCTTATGAAAATTCAGTATTCCCACCCTTTTACCAACACCACTAAATAGCTTATTTAAAGTAAAGTAAATGTATCAAGTTAATTTATTAGGATGAAACTGATCCAGAATAGTGAAACGAATGATCTTGACACATTTATTAAATTTAATATTCCTTTAGAAAACAAAATCATCAAATACAAAAACCGGCTTTACTACTACGACCCGGTGTTGCTGCACACCATAGAGAACATGTCTTTCTTGCTTCTGTTTCTACTCATCACCTCCCTGCTGACCACCTGAGCTCGGATGTAGCCTTCCCTCCTCTCCTGGCTGTACACGTGACTGCTGGCCTCGCTCACTTGCTGTACACAACGCTCTATACTCTGGGTGTGCGAGGGCAAGGCAGGGACATGCATGGGGTTGTCCAGGAAAGCTCTGACTTGAACATTGGTGGGGCTGCAGGTAAGAGGGGGCTCACTGCCAGCCTGGATGTTATCCAGATCTATGAGATCAGTGAGGGTCTTGGCACCTAGATTGACTTCAGGAGTCTTCCTGACCCTGAAGGAATCGTCACCAACTGATTCGTCATGCCCAGATCCTCTCAAAAGTCTCATATCCAAGATATTTTTGACTGCCACTCTTCTCTCCTCCTCATCCTTACTGCAGAGCATTGTCTGCAGAACTGCCTCGGGATGAGCATACCAGGAAGATCTCCTCACAGTCTGCTCCACAATCTGAACAACCTTCCTTGGCTGACTCCTCAGGAGCTCAAGCTGGAAGAGAACATGCCTCGGACCTTCGGAGAACGATGACTTGACCTTGGTGTTGAACCAATTTGGCAAGTAGACACTCACGATGAATTGGACAGTAAGTCTCAGGTTGTGAAGCTGGTTCCCTTTCAGTTTATGATGAGCGACCCAAATTCTGCAGAACCTGAGAGCCGTTGTGAGCCACCTAGAATGTGAGACTGGACCTATCTGCAGGTAAGCGAGTCTATCAGGCATGACCCCAGTTTTGATGGCACTGCAAATCATGTAACCATAGTACTGGTCAGTACTCAGGTCGTCAATGACAGTATGTGCAAGCTCAACGAGTGGAGGGCCAACTGTGATTTTTTCAAAGCTCGGATTTATTTCTAACTCAGTGGCAGAGTCCAGCATCTTGCCAAGAGGACCAGACCATCTGTTGTTTGAAAGAGTCTTGCCATCCAGTTCCTGGATCAGATGTCTGAGTGGCAACTCGTTGGTGTGGAGGTCACAAACAATCCAGACCAGCTTCCTCCCAATCTTCCGCTCTATCCACTGTATGACCCCCCCTTGCCACCCTGTGTTCGTGTTGGTGCTGTCCCCTCCAATGGCCTGCAGGGTCTGGTCTACGTTCCTCTCTCTGAGCCAGTTCACAATGTTATCTGCCACTATCTCAGCTGGTTTCCTGATGTCATCTTTCTCTGGAGTGAAATGCCACAAATACTTCCCTCCTGGTTCACTGCAGCAGGAGTAGTGTTCCTCCTTCACCATGGCAGGGAACAACTTGTCAGAATCTCCAACTTTCATGAACACTTTAGTGTCATCCCTTCTCCCATCAAAGAACAAACAATTGATTCAATTTTCTCTTATCCCCTTATCAAACTCCTCTTCTAGGTTACTGACAAGTTTCTCCTGAGCTCTCCTTACTTTGTTATGATCTATCACCAGGTGAACATCATCAGGTGTTATCAAACCACCGTCAACCCAGGCAGCTGTTGCTATATCTGCAGTTTCTCTGAGACCAGTGTGGTGTCGCATGCTGGCCAGAGCTATGCTCGGGATATCTTTCCTATTTCGAATCTTATGCCTGGAAGGTTTGGGATCATTATTTTCTGGGTTAGGGACAAAGTCACCATTCTCCTGGTCAGCACTCGGATCAGCCATGGGGAAGTCATTAAACTCTGAATTAGCTTGACTCCAATCATCGGCCTTTTTTACCTCACCCTGGGCCTTCTCAAGTCTCTTTTCCTCGGCAACTCTTCTCCTCTTCTGTCTCTCTGTGGCACCCTCCTGTCTCTTGGACTCCGGAATATCTTGGCTAGAAATCATGAGAGCCCCTATACTGCCAGTCTTCTCTCTCTGTGCTTTGACAAATGCCAGTTCGATCACAGGAATCTTCAGTTCACGCTTGCAAATACAGGAGATGTGGGCCTCGGATTTACAGTCACGATCGCATCCAAACTCAGGACAGAGAACAATTGGGCACTTGCAAGTAATTATGTCAAATAACTGGTCCAGTTGCTTGGCAAAGCTGTCCTTAACTGCAAGTTTTCCTCTCCGAAGAGAGATATCTCTTGCCTTTTCCCAACTGGCTAGCAGTCTCTCACTAATCTTCTTCTGACTTGTTATGACTGGAGGCTTGAACTGAGCGTTAGCCAGAGTGTACTGTGCCAAGACAGCTTTGGTCATATCACTGGCAATGTCTTTGTTTGTGTAAGTTCTTTGGTTCTTTTCACTGATTTGCCTGATTAAAACACCGTATCTCA
Organism: Homarus gammarus; assembly: GCA_958450375.1. Classification (NCBI taxonomy): domain Eukaryota; kingdom Metazoa; phylum Arthropoda; class Malacostraca; order Decapoda; family Nephropidae; genus Homarus; species Homarus gammarus. The sequence continues at coordinate 4,127,675 of CAUDMG010003604.1, forward strand.
AAGCATCTCTCAATGTAGGCAACTCCGACTTCAGGAGCTCTCTCCCAGACCCAAGATAGTGACTGAGATGGCTGGATTTTTGGTTCCTCGTCCTGACACAAGCAGCCATCGCAAATATTATCAACTTATAAATGCATCAGAATCTGAAACAGAAAAAAATGTTGTTAGTTGGGTTGTTAAAGAATGAAGTCTGAAAGCAATGTTCACTATTTAATTGTAATGCACTAATGCAGCTGTACGTTAGATTTTCGATAAATTTCAGGCTAAAATTTACCTAGCAAAAGGTTGCAAAATATTGAAACTGAAATTATTTTCTGTTTATATACACTAAAATCTACCAAAAAAGTGATGGGCCATTAGTTTTAGCTGATCTTCCCTCCTATGACACACCCTAGTGTGACAGGTAAGGTGGTGGAGGAGGTGTGACAGGTAAGGTGGTGGAGGAGGTGTGACAGGTAAGATGGTGGAGGAGGTGTGACAGGTAAGGTGGTGGAGGAGGTGTGACAGGTAAGGTGGTGGAGGAGGTGTGACAGGTAAGATGGTGGAGGTGTGACAGGTAAGATGGTGGAGGAGGTGTGACAGGTAAGGTGGTGGAGGAGGTGTGACAGGTAAGATGGTGGAGGAGGTGGGACAGGTTGGGGGATGAACGCCTCTCACCTGGGGGAGGGGTGCCTAAACTTTTACGAGTGGTAATTATAGAGTTAGTACCTTCACCCAGCCTGTTAGTACAGTAACTCTGTCGGAACACGTGTGTAGTCTCTAGGTACCTGTGCAGTGATTTAATCTATTATGACCTATTTTAATTTAATTTAACCAAACCCAACCCAACCTAACCTAACCAAACCATTAGAATTAGGTGTCCCTTTTATGACTGGGTTTCACATATAAAGTACTGTACAGGCAAGTGGAGTGCTTCCCATATGACCACAGTATGAGAAAGGTGGTGCCTTAATTTAGACGTGAATAAGAAGATATTTAAAAGAAACTTAAATAAGGAATCGTAAATTACTAGTAGTAATAGAATAAATTTTCTGGGAATTAAATATAGAACATATTTCATCCTGACCATTAGTGAGGCTCATTAGATCTGAGGTGAATTAGTACACTACTTCAGATTCTGTTCTCTCTCTCTCTCTCTGTAAAAAATATCTTTACAATTATTATGCAAAACTAAATGCCACCACGAATGAAGGTTTTTGATAAAGGTTCATGAGGCATACTATTATTCACCAGTCATAACGCAACCAACTAATTTTATATTTTGAGTGAAATAACAGAATTGTTCAGTTCCAAATTCATCGGACCCCTCCTGAGATACTTTTTTTTACCGAGTGTACAACACCTCAACACACCATCGTGAGATTGACCAAACCACAACCTTTCACTGTAATGGTTCATTCCTACAGTTCACGTCACCTCGCTATGTGTTAACAGATTACGTTCTTTTAAAACATTCTCCAAAACTCATTATCGATGATGTAATTCTCGCAACCGAGTGAGTTCTATTTTCCGTCGGGTGATGGCAAGTTATTTATAATTCTCATCGTATTTAATGCTTAAGTTATAATTGTTATTGTTAATACCATTGCCATTATTATTATTACTACTTTTCGATTTATAAATACTAGCATTGTTACTACTACTGCATTATTAATATGAGGCGTCATCATCCCAATCTATCCTCACCTCGTCCTACCCAACCTCCTCTCCCCCCCCCTTATTTTTCCTCCACCCACTTCGTTTTATGCCATCCAGGGTCATCCCAACACCATATTTTACCCCTGTTCCTCCCCCAACGTCTCCCCCTGATCAAGAGACAGGGTTAGTATGAACTTATTCATCACTATATTGTGCTTCTTAAACCCCACCTGTCCGGCTCTCACTTCACCTGTCCGGCCTCTCACCTCACCACTATAGTCATCTGAAATCATTCACTTTTACTTTCTCACTAAAGCGTGAATGTGACATAATCAAACAATTCCGTCACTAAACGACTCGCTGACCAGGTGGAGAGGTGATTACCCCAGGTAACAATGGCTACCTGAGCCTGGTTACACCTGGGTTAATAAGTAGCTGCTCGTCACACAGGGTGCAGGGGAACAATGGTCCAACACCTGGTGTGGGCGGGGAGGTGAGGAAGATTGAAGGAGTTGAGCAGTACACACGAACGCAAGCAACTGCACCTCGGAGAGGCAAGATCTTCTCTGCTCCCGAGGTACTACGTGAACCTGACGATGAGGCTGACCTGTGACCAGGCGAAGGTCGTAAGACTGTATCCAGTCGCATGTCCTTCGCGCAAGCAACTAAACCTCCTTGTCTTAAGGAAGTTTCTTGACTCCTAAGGAATCAGGGGGGTGACAAGGGTCGTCCGCAGACCAGTGAGTGGTGGCCTTATCGTCACCTTCGCGGAATGGGGGCAGGCCCAGCAAATTGCCAACATAACAGAAATTAACGGGATCAAGATACTAGTGGAAGCTCACACAGAGGACAACTTGGTTTTGGGAGTCATCTGCCATACCGAGATAGAACACTTTGAAAAAGAAGAACTGGCCGAGCTGATCGGAGACCAGCTCTCAATAGTAAGGAAGCTGACCAGTGCAACTGCACTGGTTGGTTACCCAAAGAATCTACCAAGCACCGTATTGCTGAGATGGGAGAACATCCCAGTAAGACCGTATGAAAAAAGACCAACAAGGTGTTACAAATGCCAGAGGTATAGCCATATCTGGCAGGGAAGTGTCGAGCTCGGGAGGTCTGTTGCAGTTGCGGGACACCCGGGCACCAGCACACCACCTGCTCGGCGGCCGCCAAGAAATGCGCAGTTTGTGGTGGCCCTCACTCCTCCTCCGACCGGGAGTGTCCCAAGTGGAGGGAGGAGTGTAGGGTGGCTAAGCTGCGAAGCAAGAAGCAACTGAGCTACAAGGAGGCTCTCCTTGTAGTGAAGACCGAAGAAAAGAAGAATCAAGACCCCAACAAGACCACAGAAAAAAAGCCAGAATTAAACAAGACGGAAGAAAAGACAAAAAAGCCAGATTTAGTAACATTAAAATCATCAGCGTTTTTAGACTTTTACGAGAATATACCAGAACAAGACCAAGAAGAAGAAGGGAAATTGAAAAGCAAAAAGAAGAGCTCCAAAGAAAACGACTCAGAAAAAACCCAGCTTCGGCCGAAATAGCCTAAATGCGAATTGGCCAGTAATCTCCACACAAGCCAAGCCAACGCAAGCACACAAACAGAAGCAAAGCAAAGCTGTACAGACTCAGTTACAGACAGCGTTAATCTTCTCACCAGTCCCTTCTGTCGCTCATAGCCCCCTTCTCCTCCTCCTACCTCACTTTACTGGTCAAACACTGATGAGTTTCACACTGTAAGGTCATAAACAAACACACACTCTTCTCCCTTTCATAATTTATTCCCACCACATCACGTTGATAGAACCATTTACCTCTCTCTTTTCTTATATCACCTGAATGTAGGGTAAATACTCGCCTCAACAATATTTACTCTGGTGAGCTGGAAGACATATATCATGACTACAAGTGCTGGCAGTGTTACCGTTTGTCATCTTGTAAGCCAAAATAAAATAGACATTGAGTAAACTTAAGAGAAAAAACAAACACGCACAAACGCCCATCTTCCTCACCTACAATGTTTACTTAACATGGGACAAAGATGTATAGCTGCAGTATTTTAGTTGTTCTCTTGTGAGTCGCATTATTATCTGTATTCCAATCGTTGCAGTATCGATAATTTTTTTCAAGCAAGACATATCACAGTATCAAACGTGACAGCGACGGAGGCTGGAGTGTAAGATATGTATGTTTATGTGAATCACTACAAAACAAAACTGAATTTACAACTAATATAGTATCTAACACACGAACCTGAATGTATTGTAATCAATTCATTATTTCTAACACTATTTTCTGCTCCTTACTCACACCACAGGTGAAAGTGACGGGAAGGTAACAGTCAATGACCCTCTTAAAGATACGACTTATCATATTGTGTTGTAAACCTTGGCCACAAGTCACACATGACGCTTTATGAAATACAGTGAGTGGCTTCCTAACGATATGATGATTATCTTATTGTGTCGTAAACACACCATCAACGATGTGAGGAAAGATATTATGAGTAGTGTCTGGAGGCGGTCGACGTCTTCCCTCAATTCCAAAGTTTCAGTTTACTTCTTGATCTAGTAAATGCTGTATTAGTCGCTACACTTGCAATTGGGAACGAGGTACGAAAATCTATCAATTACTTTGTGAATCTTGGACGAAAACCTGATAAAATCTAATTTTACTTCCGTTCATGCACAAATTTTAGTTGTGACAGTCAGCTCTAAGAATACCAGTCATGACTGATTCCATGAAGAAACTTCCTGATAACCCGCAATAATGCAAATTAGAACTATAGCAAGTCGGTCACTGTTTTTTAAATTAAAAGAACAGAACATGGAGGCAGCAAGTTGTCCGCTCCATCCCTTGTGTCTGATATAATTTTCGAGTTAACCCGAGACGAGGGTTTGGGGTTACATATCACAGGCAGGTGGAGAAAGAATCAGTATATAGTATTCCTCTTTGTCTAGTGATGGTGGTTCGAAAATACGACAATATATCCATCACGAAGATTTGGTTATGTACAATGAGCCTAAACAGAGCCTTCCTGCCCCGGCTGAGGTCCGTACGGGATTTATTATTTTTTAAGGAAGTCTTAACGAGCCTGTGACTAACATTTGGTTACTGTTTAACTATAAATAATGATTTACGTTTAAATTTAAGTTAAACATCTCCTTTGACCTACCACACTGTCCAGGTATGAGTGTAAACTCACGAATAAGTGTTTTACATCATATCTCACAATGATTCAAACCAAATCGGACTCAAACGAAGGATTCCTTTATATCGAAATTTCTGTAAAAAATTGCGACCTGATAGAGGTGTATAAGTGGAAGTCAGGGTTAAACAAAGGGGACATTACAAAGGTACTCAAACTATCCAACCAGGAGCGAACTCGTAACAATGGTTTTAAATTAGACAAATTTAGATTTAGGCGTGAAATAGGTAAACACTGGTTTGGAAACAGAGTTGTGGATGAATGGAACAAGTTACCAAATATCATCATTAACTCGAATACGCTGAATAGCTTCAAACATAGGTTGGATGTTTATATGAGCAATAGGGGTTGGGTGTAAACGGGACTGCCCAGTATGTGCCAATAGGCCCGCTGCAGGTTCCTCCATTCTTATGGTCTATGTTCTAAATGTGTTTTTCTTGAATGGGAAAACGATCAACGTTTTAATATCATTATTCGACTCCTGTCCTAAGGGTCGCTATATACAGTGGTTCTTTAACTTTTTTGTCTCGCGCCCCCCCCCCCCCTTTGCATAAGTCCTAGATCCCACGGCCCCCCCCCCCACCCCTTCAGTTTTAATTGTAAAGTGGGAGGGATGAGCAATCGTGTACAAGACGCGTTCAGTTCCTGACCAAACTTTTCTTTCTGACCGGTCGCGCCCCCCAGTTTAAGAACCACCCGGGCTTAGTATATATGTTCTGTTTGTATGTTTCATAGTTATAAAGATAAGAGAGCAGAAAATTGGGAGTGCACTATATCCTGACCCTCGGGGGCCCGCTTTCGCCGCCGACGGCCACCTCCACCACATTTTTTTTGTTTATGGGCCCACGGCCGAGATTTTGTTTCATTAATAATCCGGGCTAACCTGGGTGACTCAGCTATTAGGCTATCTATCTTTAAGTTGGTGAATTGAAAGCTGCCGAATGCAGTACCGGTCATGCTGTCTCCTTGCGTAACAAAGGCTTAGCATACTGTACAGTGTGCTGTATCCACATCGTCCCTTATGGGCAGTCATTCCTATGGGACCCACTTTCACTTGTAACCAACCAAAGGCGCTATAATATGATGTCCACCTTTTTGTTTTGATGTTGATAATAAATCAATCGATCATGAGTTTACATCAAACAACTCCAGTGTTATTCTATATCACTCCGCCTATGATACTTGATGCCAGGATGACGGGGCAGTTTACTGCCTGTTTCGAATAGTTTCCATAAAGAAAATAGAACTCGTCTCTTTTTGACCTAACGTGACATGACCTCACCTTACCAACAAGGCGTCACACTACCAAACTTTATCTCACTTTTCATTTCAGTCCACGTCATTAAAATTGCGTCAGTCATTTAAGGTTACATCATTCTCGAGTAAACTGAAGGACAGCTAAGAGTCAGGTTGAGTGTGATGCTGCAACACAATGATGCACAACCTGTCACACATGTCACCTGAAACACTTGCTAAGTTGATCAGAGTAATGGAATGACATCTTGCTGCTGTGCTGCGCTGCACGTCTCATGACACTACCAACACTACCAAGGATATCAATGACTCAATTGTAATATATTGTACACCATATATATATATATATATATATATATATATATATATATATATATATATATATATATATATATATATATATATATATGCAAGTAAATCACTGTAGGTGCGCGTGATCTAGGTATATGCTGATAACCACCAGGAAAGAAGAAAACACGAAGTTCCCAAGCGCTTTCGTGTAATTTACATCTTCAGGGGTGAGTACCCAATAATCATAACGGAAAAAGTAGGATTTCTTTTTTAGAATAAATAACAAATTATATTACCAACCAACCAAGAAAACCTAACCTAACCTAATCAGTTGTTCATGCCCCAGATGCTTAAAGAGCGAGAGCGAAGACGGAGGCCTGGAGCGACGCGTGAGCAGTAGGTCAGACCACCTCCACCTAAAGTAAACAAATCATGGCAACACTTGTGACTGAGCGAAAGTAATTACCTTGAAAATTAATATCTCGGTTATCCTTGATTTCCGGTGGAAATATCACAGACGAAAATGTCCAAGAATTATGTAAACATTAAGATACATATTTAATACGGAAATAAAAACCGGTGTGATACTATAAATTCACAAAACACCTTCAGGGGTGAGTCTCAACTACACTACAGTACGACACAGCGTCACTGATATTCCGGATAACGATACACACGCACACACAGTCGCACAAGAGCTCTGGGGCTCACTGGGGCTCGAACTTGTGGGACATTACATTTACTCACACAGTTATTGAGATATCATGTGCTTCTCCTGGCTGACCTGTCCTCCCCCATTACGCTGTCACTGCTGCCTTGGTCCTTCACCTTATGTAGCCTGCACGCTGTCTCTCTCTAAAATGCAATAATTATGAAATAGCTATAATTTCGTAAATATCTTTTTTTTTTCAGAAATTAAAACTGGTGTGTGCATAAAGACGGCGACACACTGGGCACTTTTCTTCCCAACGGTGCTGGGCTAACACAGTTCGGCCAGCAAAACCGACATTTTCGTCACACTGGGATGTTTTGTTTGGGTGCTGGGGAAGCTATCGTGAAGTCTGTTTACAAGTGGCGGCGGCTGGCTGGTCAAAGAAGACCCTGAATAATGATTTAAAACTACTAAAGAAGCTTTAAAGTGGCGAGTAAATAGAAACATGACACTGTTTTGTACAACATATTTTAAATTATAATTGTTTCCTGATTAATTTAAAATTTTACTTAAATATTCAAGACCTAATATGAAGCTCATTTGAGCACTAATCCGGCCAGCAAAAACGGCGAACATATTAGGAGGAATGTGCCCAGTATGCCACCGCCTTAGAGGTGATCATGACTACCAAAATACACACTGTAAATATAGAGTACTGAATCTACATAAAACTAAGCTATTGTGGGTTGTAAGGATAAATACGAAATAGCGATAGTTAAAATAAAGATTACTCTTTTTTTTACAATGAAATTGGTGTAAATTAGGGACACTTACTGTATATAGATGCCTATACTACAGTCTATCATTAAATAATATCAGTGCTAGCCTAACCTAACCTAACCCTCTCTAGTTAAATGTTGTTTATCTTACGACAGTCAAGGACTTCTGAAGCGAAACAGTCACTTTAGCGCGCGCGAATGTGTGTGTGTGTGTGTGTAATGGACAGCATGCTTACCCGGCAAGCGAGCTAGGTTTCATCCCAGGCAGGGTAAAACTATGGACAAGTTTCTTTACGCCATTTGCCTCTGTCTTCCCAACAGTAATTGGGGTCCTGGATGTTAATCAATTTGAAGATCTCATTTCGGGGTAAAGGTTAGCCAGACCAGCTGGTGAGTTGTCCGGTCTTCTAGAATTCACGTCAAAGTGACCCCTGGGCTCCAGACATCCTTGAACACGAGGGACATAACCACATTGAATTTTCGTGAACATCATCTTCGGCTACGACCTCAGGTGTTGTCTAAGATATAAATTACCTAAGACAAGATATCTCGAGGTGCGCCTTGGGGGCAAATAATTAAGAACCACCTAAAATGGAGTGTCATTCATTCTGCCCGACAAAGACTCAACTAACATGATAATTTTTCAAAGCTTAAGGGTCACTTGTGCTGGAAAGAAACACTCAAGAAAGAGAGTGAGTTTGTCACGTTTAACGAGATGTTACCATCTCCAGGCAACCCTGAAAATAGCAACAGCTACTTAGTAGCGGCGACGTTAACTGGTGCTGTGGTGGTGATAATGGTTGTGGCGGTTGTGGTGGCGGAGGCAGAGGTGGCGGTTACGGCGGCTGTATGAACCAACAACCATCATCAGTCAACCTCGCTGGACCGTATAGGACATGACTCGACATTCGCCTGTTCCAGTAGCGACAGGCGCTTATCTAACCCCTCCCGTCCCGTCACCTGGTGCTCACTTCCTCTGGCTAACGCAGGCCCCTCCTATGACACCCCCTCTACCCCTTCACACTCTCACCGAGGTCACTTGCGCCATATTGCGGTTTCATCTTGCAATTACAAAATAACTTTGTCAAATAATAGCACCTAAACAGAGCTCGTCCTTCAAGTAAAAGGCCCCAACAGGATACTGGGCTAGTTGTTACAGAATCTGGAGCTCCGTGATACAGGAAATTACTCCCTGGAGGTCCTTTTTTGACGGCAAGTGATGGGAATTGTTGCCAGCGTCCCCAAGGTTACTGGCCAACAAGCGCGGTGACTGTAGGAGGAAAAGGAGGGAAGAAGAGGAGGAGAGCATGGTGAATATAGTAGGAAGAGGGCGTGATAACTATAGGTGGAGGAGGGCGTGATAACTATAGGTGGAGGAGGGCGTGGTAACTATAGGTGGAGGAGGGCGTGATAACTATAGGTGGAGGAGGGCGTGATAACTATAGGTGGAGGAGGGCGTGGTAACTATAGGTGGAGGAGGAGGAGGGTGGTGTAGTGATTGAAGGTGGAGGAGGGCGTGGTAACTATAAGTGGAGGAGGGCGTGGTAACTATAGGTGGAGGAGGAGGAGGGTGGTGTAGTGATTGAAGGTGGAGGAGGGCGTGATAACTATAGGTGGAGGAGGGCGTGGTAACTATAGGTGGAGGAGGGCGTGGTAACTATAGGTGGAGGAGGGCGTGGTAACTATAGGTGTAGAAGGGTGTGGTAACTATAAGTAGAGGAGGGTGTGGTAACTATAAGTGGAGGAGGGTGTGGTAACTATAAGTGGAGGAGGGTGTGGTAACTATAAGTGGAGGAGGGCGTGGTAACTATAAGTGGAGGAGGGCGTGGTAACTATAAGTGGAGGAGGGTGTTGTAACTATAAGTGGAGGAGGGCGTGGTAACTATAGGTGGAGGAGGGCGTGGTATCTATAGGTGGAGGAGGGCGTGGTATCTATAGGTGGAGGAGGGCGTGGTATCTATAGGTGGAGGAGGGCGTGGTATCTATAGGTGGAGGGCGTGGTATGTATAGGTGGAGGAGGGCGTGGTAACTATAGGTGGAGGAGGGCGTGGTAACTATAAGTGGAGGAGGGTGTGTTATCTATAAGTGGAGGAGGGTGTGGTAACTATAAGTGGAGGAAGACGTGATAACTATAAGTGGAGGAGGGTGTGGTAACTACCTGTATAAGTGGAGGAGGGCGTGGTAACTACCTGTATAAGTGGAGGAGGGTGTGGTAACTATAAGTGAAGGAGGGCGTGGTATCTATAAGTGGAGGAGGGCGTGGTAACTACCTGTATAAGTGGAGGAGGGCGTGGTAACTAGCCAATTTAACCCACAAATTGTTGCACCTTATATTTAATTTGTTCAGTCCGCTCGAGAGAGAGAGAGAGAGAGAGAGAGAGAGAGAGAGTGTGTGTGTGTGTGTGTTTTCACTGCCATCCCGACTGCCACTGTATTAAAGGATCTAAACTTGCAAACAGCTGAAGAGGCATTCCACAGAAAGTAAAACTGCTAAATACAAGAGCGTCAGAAGTGCGTGTATACCTGATAATCGTGAAATTTATGAAAACAATATATAACTGAGGATTCTAATATGTACAGAGTATATAAGAGATGTAATACATGGATGAATACAATACTGATATTGGTCAATAGGGTATAATTTACCCCTTGTGTTTTGGTGCTTGGAAAGATTCACATTACAATTATAACAACACTGGCCTCGACTTGCTATTTGGAGGTTCTGGTCCACATTCACAGAAACTAAATTGTTATTTTCTTGGCTAAACCACCAAACTCTCCGTGTCATGTTTCGTTAATGTCGAGTGTGTGTGTGTGTGTGTGTGTTACAACAAAATATAGTTTCTTTGGTGTCTGATGACAACTTGTAATTTTTGACGTTGATCTTACATCTACCTTCACATAAAACTAAATGTTCTCTAATATGGTTGGACCCGCCTATTAAGTTTCAGTAAAACTGATGTGATGTTTTGTTGCCAGAACCGACACAACCCAGAAAAATATAAATGCATCTCAGGTAGGATTTTTTTTCTAATACAACCAAACCATCATCCTCGTTTCATTAGGGATCATCCTTTAGTTATTAGATAACAGTTTTGACCTTAAGCTACGAATCTGATCTTTGATTCGGTTTCAAGAAAAATTTAGTATTTCTTCCCCTATCACTGTCATCACTTTCCAGACATCCATATTTTACACACACACACACACATATCCTTGACCACCGAAGGGTCAAGACGTACCTGGCGCTCCTCTCGGAGCAGCCAGGTCAACTATAAAGTTGGCCCATACCAACCCCCTCCCCTGAACCCTCCTCCCCACCAGAATATCAACAAGTTCTCGCCAGAAATTACAATTTCATTTAGGAAAAGAACGGAACCAGTGTTAAACAGAGGTGAACAGTGATGAACAGTGCTTAAGTCAGTGAGAACAACTCAAAAGTAACAGTCGTACCCAAGTTAACCTTCACACAGTGAGGTCCCAGGTACCCAGTGATAACGGCCCGTGAGACCCAACAACAACCAGCGATGTGTTAATCCGTCTACGATAGGAAGGCCTAAGACCAAACCTCACTCATATAACACCATATGTGAGGGAATTACTACACCACGTCAAGCCCCTCATCATACCATCTGTGAGGGAATTACTACACCACGTGAGGTCCCTTATAACACCATCTGTGAGGGAATTACTACACCACGTCAGGCCCCTCATAACACCATCTGTGAGGGAATTACTACACCACGTGATGCCCCTCATAACACCATCTGTGAGGTAATTACTACACCACGTGAGGTCTCTCATAACACCATCTGTGAGGTAGTTACTACACCACGTGAGGTCCCTCATAACACCATCTGTGAGGGAATTACTACACCACGTGAGGCCCCTCATAACACCATCTGCGAGGGAATTACTACACCACGCCAGGTCCCTCATAACACCATCTGAGGGAACTACTACACCACGTGAGTTCCTCCTAACACCATCTGGGAGGGAGTTACTACACTACGAGTTTGTTGTTCAACACCTACATTAATCTGTATGTTCACTGTATGTTCCTTTACCTTTCTCTAATGAAGGCTTTTGTTAAACCACCAATGTATGTAATAAGTCATTTATGTCCAATGTATATTTTCAGCCTTCGGGCTGCAGAATTTTTTCAATAAACCGTTAATTATTATTATTATTATTATTATTATTATTACACACACACACACACACACACGCGCGCGCGCGCGCGCGCGGAAGCAGCGATTACAATACTCATTTTTACTACCAGGAGTGGAGATGAAAATAAGTACAATTAAAGTCTATAAATCAACTGACTGCGATTAATGATACAGAGGCGCCCACAAACACGTGTGGGCCGTCATACTGGAGGAGCGGCTCTTAACCTACATAGAGACGGTGATGATCTACAAGTCCCACTTTCTGGTCTTATTACTCCAAAGTGCTCAGTGTGACAAACTTTCATGACACATCCACCCAACCAGACCCACCCACCCACGCCCACACATAGGGCTAACTCAGGGTGATAATAGCTAAATTCTCAGAAGAATATCCGATAATAGACAATTACCATTATTTACAATCCAGATTTCACTTCCAGCCTCCCGCCTCCGTGACCGTCGTTCACGTAGAGGTTTTACTTGTGACGAGTGTGATCCTTCGCACATCCCAACCCAGACACTTTAATCGCCAAACGTCCCTTCCTTGTCAACTTATAAAACCCTGCAACTCTCCATATCAGCAGCTCTTAGTAAGTCTGGTGTACAAGGCGCCTCTTAGCATACAAGCGTTATCATTATCGAAGAGAAATTCTGCATCAGTGTCTGTTGAGGGTCCATCGTGGATGGCTGTCATCAGTTTAGATGAGTAAATGAATAGAATAATAAATTAGAGTTCGTTAAGACTATTGATCTTTTTTTTTTTATGGGCATTAGCCCACCCGGCACAGTTAATTTTATAATGATCCACATCAAGGCTTGGGAGGCGAATATATAATAATAATAATAATAATAATAATAATAATAAATTAATGAACATTAATGAAAATAAATAACAATTATAATAAAATAAAATATTAATAATACTATTAAAATTAATAAATATTATAATAATAATAATAATAATAATTATAATAATAATAATAATAATAAATTAATGAACATTAATAAAAATAAATAACAATTATAATAAAATAAAATATTAATAATACTATTAAAATTAATAAATATTATTATTATTATTATAATAATAATAATAATAATAATAATAATAATAATAATAATAATAAAGAGCCATAATTAAAAAATAAAATAAATAGTGAGAAATGATATATGCATATTGTGTTGTCAAAGTAAGAGAAACAATTGAGACCCTGCAACTGTGTGTAAATGAGGCAGAAAGTCAGATCAGCAACCTGGGACTTGGTCACAATTTTTTGATGCCATATGGCAGCAGGGTTTACCATTAGACAACACATTATGCTTCCAATATCTTCACAGGCGGTACTAGCCTACCTCCATGTTTGATACCTGCCTACGACCTACTACTTACTTTAGTTACTCATTTACTTATATAATGGGCGTATTTTAATTGGTGATCTTTCATTATATTCATGCATGCTTTCGTGGGTGAGATGATGAATATGATGTATTGTACTCTTATAAATTCTTTGATGGATGTTTTATCATGGTGTACTTCCTTGGGTGTTCATATGGTGTTGAACATTCGCGGATTTATTTTCGCGGGTATGGGTGAGTTGTCAAAAGTTTTATCATCTGTTCTCGTCAAATGTTTATGTGTGTAAGACTTTCTTGTTACTACGAATGATAAATAATAGTTACACTTTTAGAGGAAAATTAACAGCGTTTTCCAACAACGGAATTCTTCGACATGACATACTTTAAAGATAAGGTAAAAGATGATTTTCATTGTTGACACTCATAGGTACAAAAATGAAAGTGTTCTACAAAGCTAAAAGACGCCTTGAGCAGTGGAAGATTGTCAGGATGTGGACCATAAAAATGGAATAAATCTCCAACACACAAGCACAAATGTGTTAGACTTTCACGCCAAGTGAGAATCATTGTATCATTGTTCCGGAAATGCCAAGTCGTGCGTGAAAGATATTATGTCCAGACTAGATATTGTTAGTTGAACAACTGTGATCTAAATCCCTTTTCATATATATATATATATATATATATATATATATATATATATATATATATATATATATATATATATATATATATATATAATGTTATACAATTGCGTTATTACTGTAAATGTTAAAAATTCCCCCCTCCCCCTCTCTGCACTTTGTAGCGCATTACGTAGGAGTAGCGTACATAAGATTATACAAAAATCTACGGCTGTTTCACTCCAGCCTCACAATCATTGCCTCAACATCTTTCAAGTGCTGCAACTACGAAACTACGCGGATTCCGTCATTTTGTCGTATCGACATATTAGCTTAGAATTATCCCAGGAATACAACCTGCAATTTACTATATGCAATTGAGAATTACCCTATAAATATACTACACGTTTACACTATACTGTATATTGATGTTCGAAAGCTGAATCTCTGACAGATTTGTATCATGAAGGTGAGCTGGAGTGTCTCAGTTTGTTCACTGGATGTCTCTTAAACACTGTTGTTCATATCTCCTGTCCTCCACACAACTCTCTCCGCCTTAATTTATCCTGTCATTCCTCCCATACTTTGTAGATAAAAAAGAAAAGGAAAGAACCAATCCTTCGTACATTAACAGCATGTTATTGTCATTCTATTTTCATTAATTTCCTCCATCAAAATATTCACTGCTTCCGTGCACAAATAATTGAAACATGCAATCTGATCTCCTTGTCTGTACCTTTTATCCTCCCAGAAACATAAAAATAATTTCCTGCTATTTTGAATGTGTCACCCAGATATCAAAAATCCTCATTCTAGCACTACGTATCTTCGAATCGACTTATGATTTTTACATGAAAGGTCATTAATAAATCTATTTTAATGCTGTGTATCCATGAAACGAGACAAAAATGCCTGTCATACTGATTCTGCTGATTTCATGTTAATGATTTTGTCAATACAGTAAACTTTATTACAAGGATCTACAGTATTCAATCGCTGTGTCTTCGTGAATCGATTCAGTAGTTTATCTGACACAGCTTATCCTTGAATCGACTCCAAGTCTTTGTGTAGTCGTTGTTTTGTTGCTGGCGAGTTATGGGGGTGTGTATTGTCGAATGAGTGACTCTTATCTGTCCTTGTCTTATAATTATTGGACCGTGATTGTGGCACACCGAGTGATATTTCAGTAAACTGGGACTTCTGCTTCCGTTGTTTATTTTCTATTTACTGCAACATCATATTATAGCTAAGTTATAACTGTGGATTTGATATGCATCTAATACCATTCCCTTGTTTGTGTGTATATTCGATAAGAGTGAAGTAGATCAGCGTCTTAATATCTGAAAAAAGAGGATGTGACGTGACGATGAGTTGATTCGTCGTATTGTTTGAGCTTTGTTATCACTCTGAACTCTCTGTACCTGTAATTATTTCTACGTGTGTAAACAATACATTGTTTCTGCATTATCAGTAATGCAAAATTAGTCTTTTGCTTATTTTACACACTTGTCTTATAGTTCAATAGTTATATACCTGTAGTCGCTCACACAAGCAGGATAAAGCCCCCAGTGTTCTCGAGCAGAGAGAAGTATACTGTGGGACCGGACTTTTAAAACAGTCTTTAGATTTCTTTCTTCTAACTGGGAATGGGAAACGTTCCTAAAACGTTGTCTGTGCTTCGAGCTTCAGATTGTAAATTATCTACAACTTTGTGTTCATCGAGTGTTAAACTTTATTGTGCAGTATCTGTCATCTCAAGTGATGTACGGTTTGTGGAATAAAACTATTAGTGTAAGTCTGAGAGCGACCTTGCGTCACGCCTCCGGCGCCCCGCCCTGTGAAAGACCTTGGTAGGTTCTCGGCCTCATCGTCGCTGCAATAGTCCATGGAGGTTTTGGTCAGCCAGTGTGGGAATTTCGCCTGCAAGGTGTCATTAAGACTGTTTCTTTTTGTACTTCACCAAACTCTTATGTATTGTGGCTTCTCGGTGATGTCAGCGCCGGGGGAAGGAGACACTCTTGTTTTTGTTGCATGTCTGTGGTGAGTTAGCGCTTGAGGACGCCCTGGTGGCGGACCCTCGGGAAAGGTCACGATAAAGCTGCACACAAAGGGAATAATTCAAGGGGAGGACACCGTACTTATTGTTTTGTGCTTAGTTAAAACCTTTGAAACATACAGCTCTCCTAGCTCAAGGGGAGGTCACAAAGAAGTTAGAAATATGATAATTTTTGTTATTTGAAATTGTCTTAATGAGCTCCTATCAAACTTGAAAGGATATATTTTCCCTACTCTGAATACCAGAGTGATTACATGTTTTGTGGTTAGTTAAATGCTTCATAACACACAGTTGGTGTAGCTCAAGAGGCCATGGCTAATAAAGGTACGAAAATCAAGTTGTTTGCTCAGCGAAAAAGTCTAACTTTCGTTCACTCATGATTACACATAAAGTACACATTGATCTTGAGCAGTGTTTGTGTCCTGATGTACTTTATGTGTTGTTGTCCACTACCTCTATTGCAAGTGTTGAAGGTAATATAAATAAATACTGCATGATAGGCAACTATTAATTAAACCAGATATAACCCACTAGATATTAATAAACCTATAGTTATTAGTTTTGCTAAATAAATTTAATTCCCTCCCCCCCCCCAAAAAAAAAAAAAAATCTATCTGCTTAAGCAAATTAGCCAAATCATTATCATACTTCAATATTTTTAAGTGAAATGTTAATATTAGTAGCAGCCTCATTAGTGACTTTCCTCTCTACGACCTGAATTATCATTTAAATTGAAATATAGATACTTGAATCGACATTAGGAATAATTTAGTAGAAATAAATATATTGTTTCAAAGCAAGAAAGAAGTCCTGAGCAAGGACTAAAAACAGTATTTTATCCTTGGTCCTGAGTGGGTAAGACAGGCGACGCTCCTGTTCATGAACCTGCGACTGATAACAAAGTGATGATGACAACACATGTTATTATTGAGACAGATATAGGCCCATATTTATTAGATGAAATCGTTATACAAGTTTACAATTGGTTTAATATGCGTATTGACAACACAGGGTCGAAAACGCGGGGTCATTTATTATTACCACTACTATTACTACTATCACAACCACTAACCTCACTATCACTATAAAAACCAACAATGTCATTGCTACCAGTACCACTACTACAGCAGCAACAACTACTACCATAAGGCAGGTGTTGGTAGTATAGCGTGACACAGTGACCACAAGGAGCTTCTTCGAAAGTGTGTGGCGGGAGAGTTAGTGGGGCAGTGTACTGTGTTGCCCACTGTGTTCTCACGCTCTCCATTCATATGTATAGTACGGATACCAATGGCTATTAAAGTTAGCCCCTGTCCTAATAGGCCCCTGTCCTAATAATGCTACTTCGTCGTAATAGGCCCCAGGACCAATAAGCCTCAATGCGATTGAAACTCAACATTGATAAGCCTGTACAGTAATAGACGCCAACTTATCCTAACCCCTTTTCGTCATTAGGATTGGAGCCCAGGAAGAGATGGGATATGTTCGAAATTGGGCCCAATCCTAATGGTTAGGATAAGATAGGTTAGATCTTACTTCGTTAAGTGAGGGTAGAGTTAAATTTGGTTCGTCTAGGTTAAGATATACTGGGCAGGTCCACATTAACAATGGTGCTCTTGGAGCCCAGGCAGGGACCCTCGAAATTTGCCATTATGCACCATTGCTTTTATTGTTTACGTTTATTCTATTTGGCTTGGCATTATTTGCTATGACAATAAAACACTGGTATTTGGAATGTAATACTTACCCCCCCCCCCCCCCATTAGACATCAGCATCAAACAGTAAACATTTATAAAGTAAAATAATTATGTTAAGAATAAATACATAAGTTAGGTTAGGTTAGGTTAGTATATACTCAGTGTTCTCCAAATTAGCCTGCGTGGAAACGCTGTTCAGTCTCAACGTGAATACTCCATGTACCAGGCGTGAAAAACATGAAACAGGATTCATGGCAGAAAAGTGGAATCGAATGCTTATTCGCTTTCAAAAAGAGAACCTTAATCTGCAAATGGAAAATTTGGATTTACTGACAGTCAAATCACTGCCGGAATCCCTGGAAGAGTTCATTGGGACACTGTGAGAAATTCAATGAGATCGAATATGTTGAAAAAACAAACAAACAACAACAATACCATGCATAGGCCATCATTATCAAATGAACGGAAACGCCAAAGGCAAAGAAAGAAGCGTTTTGATGAAAGGACATCACCAGATGAAGCATTTACAGAACTCTCCAATTCATTATAAAGTAGATAAGCTGCGGACATTTCTTGCATAGCGTAAAGAAGCTGAAAGACCAAACCAAAGAGCATTTACAAACAAGATTTATCATCTCACATAGAAATATATGGATTTTGATCCTGATTCTGTTGATGAATTTGACAATTTCTATGACTTCGTGAACCAGCTGCAAGAGAGGATAAAATCACCGGCATCAATGCTTAAGTTCATAAAAGATCTGAATGAAGATGCAACTTTTCTTAATGTCACCATTGTCATAAGAATTTTCCTGTCAGTGCATGTCACAGCTGTGTGAAGCAGAACGTAGGTTCCCAAGAATGAAATTACTGAAGAATGAAGAGCGTGTTACAATGAGACAAGGCAAGCTGCCTCACCATTAAGTCCGTAGAAAGCGATCTCACACACATGATTGACTTTCATGATGTGATTTCTCAGTTTGTTACTATGAAAGCTCGAAAGAGCAACTTTTAAGTGTAAATACAGTATCTCGGTATCACATTACATGAACATTACAGTTTATTCTTCAAATGTATATATAATTTCAAAATAATCTTAATAAATAATGATTAGCTACAGTAACCGGCATGTCATTTATAAGAAAAAGACAAAATTTGTTAGAAATATCGTGTATCCAGTATGATGATCGTAAATTTCATTATTTGAATTTATATTATCAAGTATTTCAGTCAATATGTGGTCTTTATCTGAACCTAGATATACTGGAGACTCTTTTGCAGGTGAAAATAAGGGGGACTGATAAAGTGACAGGGGCCCTAGGTTTACATAAGTTCACACCACTGTTGTCGTGTCATAAGTTCACAACACTGTTGTTGTGTCATAAGTTCACACCACTGTTGTTGTGTCATAAGTTCACACCACTGTTGTTGTGTCATAAGTTCACACCACTGTCGTTGTGTCATAAGTTCACACCACTGTTGTTGTGTCATAAGTTCACACCATTGTCGTCGTGCGATACATTCTCGCCTCATAAATACATATTATTTGGGAAATGCCAAATGTTCTGTTCAGGTCTCAAAAATCCTTTCCTACTGTATGCAACAAATACATCCTTAATCATTCATCATTAAAGTACTATAAAACTCTTAACGGCACTAAATTCGATTGGGGAAGCGTCACTAGTGGTCTACCCCATGGCTTAGTACTTGGACCATTATTAATTATTATATTCATAAACGACATAGATATAGGCGTAGACAGCAATATAAGTAAATTTGCTGATGACACTAAAATAGGGCATGTAATTAAATCTGACGTGGACTCCGCAAAACTACAGTAAGATCTAAAAAAAAATTTCGAATGGTCTGAAAAATGGCAGATGAAATTTAATGTGGACAATTGTAAAGTACTTAGTCTGGACAAATGTAAAGTACTTAGTCAAGGAAATGTAAACAGAGAAACCAGATATCATATGAACAATGTTGTTTTAGAGAAATCCGACTGTGAGAAAGATTTAGGAATAATGATAAGTAGGAATCTTAAACCAAGTTAACAATTTGTTTTAACTCGAAACAAGGCTAACAAAGTACTTGGGTTCATGCAAGGGTGTGTTAGTTACAAGACTAGCGAGGTTATCCTAAAACTATACCTTGCGCTTGTGAGACCTCACTTGGATTACGCAGTTCAGTTCTGGTCACCGTACTACAGAATGGCTATAGAATCCCTAGAAAGAATTCAGAGAAGAATGACAAGAATACTCCCGGGCATTAGGAACCCTGAGTACAGAGACAGGTTAAAGCATCTTAATTTGCACTCCCTCGAGAGACGTAGAGTGAGGGGCGACGTGATCGAGGTGTATAAATGGAAGTCAGGGCTAACGAAGGTGATATAACAAAAGTACCCAACTGACGTGTGTTTTCCAATTAAGTTTGTTATCTATAGTGACGCCGAGGAGCTTAGTGTAGTCTACAACCTGGAGTGTGCTGGGGCCTAAGTAATGGGAGAGAGTGGGACAACGGCGGAGGAGAGGTTGATGTGCATAACCATGGTCTTGGTATAGTTGATGGTGACGTGGTTGTTGGTGGCCCAATTTTGGAGACTGTTCAATAAATCCTGAAGGGCAGTATAGTCGGGAGCCGAGTTGTTGACACTGATCCCAATGGTGGAGTCGTCGACATATTTCCAGCGAGCAGGGGTTTCTCTTAGGGCATCATTGATAAGCATAAGGAAGCAGAGCGGTCCCATCTTGGTGCCTTGGGGGACGCCACAGGTGAGTGACTGAAAAGTGGAGACAGTCCCTCGGAAGCGTACGGCTTGGCGTCGGTCACTGAGGAGGTCTGTACTGTAAGCAATGGTATAAGACTTCTTCGAAACCCGAGGTCGATAGCTTTGTTGATGATTAAATTGTGGTCGACAAGGTCAAATGCTTTGGGGAAGTCAATGAAAGCGACAGCCACAGACGTTTTTCGTTTTTCCAGATGGCGGTATATGTAGTCGAGAAAGCTGACAAGACAGTGAGTGGTGAAGGAAGTTTTCATATTGCCAAATTGCTGTGTATATGTATCTGAGAGAGAGAGAGAGAGAGAGAGAGAGAGAGAGAGAGAGAGAGAGAGAGAGTAGTGATGTACAGTATATGTATGTACAGTATATTCATTAATATAAAAGGGTGATGCACACATTTAGATTCACATGCGTGGGAAACAGCACGCAAGTCTGTGTCTTGATGACTGTGCGTGTGTAATCGTCGATATGCAGGTATACGTGAATGTACTGTACGAATTTGTATGATTCTATGTATGCATGTTTGTATGTGCTCCGAACCATCCCAACGGAATATCCGGGTTACCACAACACCACAGATCAATCAAACAATATTAAGAAGGATCCGGTTCACACATCAGCTGTCTCCTCTACCGTGACACACACACACACACACACAGTAACAGGAGTGATATATGATGGGTGTAGTGTGGTGTAGTAGGTGTAGTGTGGTGTGGTGGGTGTGGTGTGGTGGATATAGTGTGGTGGGTGTAGTGTGGTGGGTGTAGTGTGGTGTGGTAGGTGGAGTGTGGTGTGGTGGAGTGTGGTGTGGTGGGTGTGGTGTGGTGGATATAGTGTGGTGGGTGTAGTGTGGTGTGGTAGGTGGAGTGTGGTGGGTGTGGTGTGGTGGATATAGTGTGGTGGGTGTAGTGCAGTGGGTGTAGTGTGGTGTGGCGGGTGCAGTGTGGTGTGTTGGGTGTAGTATGGTAGGTGTAGTGTGGTGGGTGTAGCGTGGTGGGTGTAGTGTGGTGGGTGTAGTGTAGTGTGGTGGGTGTAGTGTGGTGTGGTGGGTGTAGTGTGGTGGTTGTGGTGTGGTGGGTGTAGTGTAGTGGGTGTAAAGTAATGAGTGTAGAGTGGTGGGTGTAGTGTGGTGGGTGTAGTGTGGTGGCTGTAGAGTGGTGGGTGTATTGTGGTGGGTGTAGCGTGATGGGTGTAGTGTGGTGGGTGTAGTGTAGTGGGTGTAAAGTGATGGGTGTAGAATGGTGGGTGTTGTGTGGTGGGTGTTGTGTGGTGGGTGTAGTGTGGTGGGTGTGGTGTGGTGGGTGTGGTGTGGTGGGTGTAGTATGGTGAGTGTAGTGTGGTGGGTGTAGCGTGGTTGGTGTAGTGTGCTGGGTGTAGTGTGGTGGGTGAAGTGTGGTGGGTGTAGTGTGATGGGTGTAGTGTGATGGGTGTAGTGTGACGAGTGTAGTGTGATGGGTGTAGTGTGGTGGGTGTAATGTGGTGGGTGTAGCGTGGTGGGTGTAGTGGGTGTAGCGTGGTGGGTGTAAAGTGATGGGTGTAGTGTGGTGGGTGTGGTGGGTGTAGTGTGGCGGATGTAGTGTGATGGGTGAGGTGTGGTGGGTGTGGTGTGGTGGATGTAGTGTGGTGGGTGTAGTGTGGTGGTAGTAGTGTGGAGGGTGTAGCGTGGTGGGTGTAGTGTAGTGGGTGTAGCGTGGTGGGTGTAGTGTAGTGGGTGTAGTGTGATGAGTGTAGTGTGATGGGTGTAGTGTGGCGGGTGTAGTGTGGTGGGTGTAGTGTGGCGGGTGTAGTGTGGTGGGTGTAGTGTGGCGGGTGTAGTGTGGTGGGCGTAGAGTGGTGGGTGTAGTGTGGTGGGTGGGGTGTAGTGTGGTGGGTGAGGTGTGGTGGGCGTAGAGTGGTGGGTGTAGTGTGGTGGGTGTAGAGTGGTGGGCGTAGTGTGGTGGGTGTAGTGTGATGGGTGTAGTCTGGTGGGTGTAGAGTGGTGTAGTTACTGTACCTGAGTTTTATACCTAAACCATATCGTGTTGAGAATATCGAGAATATTCTCACTAAATCTCAATAACCCAAGTATGACTTACACACTGTCAGCATGACCAGGTGAGAGAGGTGGGTCGTGCGTACATCAAGGTTAACAAAGTGAATGTCTCAAGGAACCTTTCTGAACTACGGTGGTTCGAGGGAGGGCACTGATATACAGTGTGTTAACTTCTCCTTCACTAGCCAAGTAACCCTTACATATGACTTAACCCTTGATATCTCTGTCATGACGTCGATGGTAGAAAAATCATATGCATGAAGATTTAGGTGACTAGATCAAGAAATTTTCGTCCAGTATTGATAACTTGCAAGGATTTTTAAAGAATTTATATTTGTTGTTGCAGGATGCTGGGTGTCCCTGCTGCCGCTCTCCTGCGCCCAGGCACGTAAGGTAAGTCCCGTCCTAGATGTGTAATGAGTATGACAACACTTCTGCTGGTTCACAGTTATGACTAATACTGAAGAATGGGAATGAGTGAAATTTACCTAAAAAGTAACAAAAGCGAAAGTTGATGAACTTTTAGTTAAAGAAACGTAAATTAATATTCTTCAAACAAATTAGAGCAAAGTGATGCTAAAATTCAATACGAAAAAGTATAGTTAAAGTGGAACAAATATGAAGATTCATCTAAAGAGACAGCCGGATTATGTACACAAATTCACGAACAATGATTTTAAAACAAATCATGTAAAATATATAATGAACATGAAAAAGAGGCATTCACCAAAATTGTTCTTAAAAACATTGAAATCGGAAATATGGGAGTTGGATGTCAAGGCGAGTATCCTCGAGTATTATTCAACAGACAAGGTCTGGATCATACTATAATATTTTTTGTGCAACGCGACCCGGATGGTTATTGTGTGGAACATTGTCACCAGGACTCACGACACTGGAGGGGGGGGGGGGAAATATAAATATAAATATATATATATATATATATATATATATATATATATATATATATATATATATATATATATACAGTATATATATATATATATATATATATATATATATATATATATATATATATATGGAGAGAGCGAGAGAGGGGCTGATACTAGCATTACATGACCTAGCCCTGATGAGGACTTCAGTAGTACCAGTATCAGGTTCAGTTAAAAAAAAAAATACCTGCAGGTACCATAATCCCTGGTAAAGATATTTTTATGAAAGTTGCAGCCACCACCTGATTCGCCCTCAGACCTGGCAGTGAAAACATTTACAGATATGCATTTCCTGTATTACCTTGTAAAAACCACTTCTGTAAATAAACATTATCATATCTGTAAAACTACACATAAATTAACTGGCATGTCAAGGTCTCCCCTGTCCTGTTATATTTTATTCTATACTTCTCTTTGCTGGTTATCGCCACGTTTCTTGTTATCGCTTCATGTCTGATACATTATGAAAAGGAACTTGCAGTAGCTACTGTATATTTTAACTTATAAATATTTTTTATCGGAATCTTCATCATAAGCATCACTTTACTTCTGCAGTCTACACGAGAACAATACTGTACAGTTTCTTGAAGCACGCCAGCTTGTCCCAAATTCAAGTACAAGAATTATTTTTAGTAAGCAGACAATATCTAGTGTTTCACCTCTACACAAACCCAACCCCCTACATTTATCAGATTCTTGATCTCTTCACATTCTGTAAAGGCACACAGGAACTGAACAGTTGTATAGGTTACATTATCACACCTGTCTGCACCTTGTGGCAAAATATAACACAAAATGGAAAAATAATGAATTCGATAAACTATCGGTCACTACGCATCGATTAGATTTTAGTCTCCGGTCTTGAATACTTACAGTAAAATTGAACTTCACCATTTTCAAGGAGTCGCTGGTTTTTATCCTCTTCTCTATGCCAAAAAATGAATAATAGTTCATGTGGTAAAAATATAGTGTTTCCAGTTTCGTACAAATATGAGGTAACATGATGTTGTTCCCGCAGCTTGTGCCGCCACAAACGCCGCTACAGGGAGAGAAGCTGGACGCCCAACATTCCATTCTGCCTCTGGTGAGGTTTGAGTGTGTGGGTCGAGCCGGGGGCTACTATGGAGACATGGACTTCGGCTGTACCGTCTTCCACTACTGTGCTAAATCCGGCCAGAGGTTCACTTTCAAATGTACCCCAGGACTCACATTTAATGAGGTGAGGACTACCGGCACTACTGCTGACAGCAAGGTAGGAAATGCTGACATTCAGGGGAGATATGCTTGAAGTTGGCACAAGAATGAGGATATTGACAGTCAGATCAAGGAAACTGACAGTCAAGTGAGTGATACCGACTGCCAGGTAAGGGATGCTGACAGTCAGGTGAGTGATGCTAACAGTCAGGTGAAGGATGCTGACAGGCAGGTGAGTGATAATGACAGCCAGGTGAAGGTGCTGACAGTCAAGTGCTCAGGGGTATCTCTATCATGTCACCCTGTTCACAGTTACTTTCTTGGTATCTATAAATTTTCTAATATTTTTAAAAAATGGTGAAAACACTGATATACTGTCTTCAACATAAGTTTAGAATCACTTGGATATTCTGAGTAATATTGTGCTTTTAAGCACACGTCTAAATTTATACGCTGACGAATTATTTTTATAGACTAAAACTTGTTTATTGCCTTCCAACTGAAACGTATCGGAAGAGAAAAGAAATCGATTATGAAACAAATATTTAGTTTTGTTACAGTAACCAACCCTAACTGATATAGTCAACCTCACTGCATGGTATTATAGCCTCCAAGGCGGATTCTTGTTGACAAAACAGCAGCTTTTCTTAAGGACATTTTATACATAATTTTTAATACTAAATTCTCTTTTCCTGATACCAGATGCATCAGAATTTAATGTTAATACACAAGTTTTATTCTATGAAATAAGTTCGTCAGAATTATAGTTTAGACACGTGTGTAAATAACTACCGTACAAGATATAGGGTAATTTTCTTATTCTAAGTTGAATAGGCGTGGTAGTATCCTCAGAATAAATTAAAATATTAATAACTTACATTAACAAAGTCATGTTAATCTTTGTATCGTAACGATACCAACAACAACTCTTGGTCCTTCTAATCATTCCTGCAACTCATTTTTTAAATGGACACCAAACTGGTTGACTGGCGATATGTTTCAAAGCAATGCCAAAAATGGCGTTTAAATCATACGTTGACTCTGTCGTAACTTGTAATGTTCTTTCATTATCTAGTTCTAAAAAATGAATCCGTTCAACGGTGCACAAATCTACACTCTGCTCCTACTGGAGAAACTATATGATTCTTGATCTTGCAGATGACGACAACATGCAGCGCCGGATTCCTAGGTGACTGTACACACCCTGAAATCGTTGGGTCGGCCGGAAACAACAAGTCTGCGAACTCGGCGCCAGTCCGGAGCTTCCAAAAAGTTCCCGTATTCGTCAAAGAAGATGACGACCGCCAAGGTGACCCGAGGGACTACCCCGAGCCCTTCATTCAACACTACGACCCTGCACTTGACCTCGACTACAACTATGAGTACTATGACACTGACAACGCACAGTCGGTCCTGTCAGACGCACTGCCTGCAGCCTCGAATAGAATGAGTCACAACAGCAACCACATCAAACGTTCGTCCTCACTCTGGGACAACGACATGGCGTCTGCACTGTCAGCCTTTGCTTCTCTAGCTAACGTACCCTACGACAACCCAGCTCCGGCTAGGGAAGACAGGGTCGATCGCTCCGACAACTTTGGTAGAGTGGATTATGTGGACACCATCGACCGGGCATTTATTGCTCGACCTCCACGGCGCAGAAGACCCGCTCAGAGGCAAAGCACCAGCCATTTCTTCCAATTGCCATTCTTCCAAGCACGAGAAAAGAAGCCAGTGCGTGTAGTTCCTCAAAGGGGTCCAGGACAGAGAGAAAAGTTCATTAACACACAGCAGCAGAGCCCTTACCGGCCACTACCACCAGCTGACAACTACGAAGCTTCCTCGGGTTTCCGGTCGCCACACCAGGAATATCAACTTGATAGTTCTTTTGTTGCTCACCAAGATTCTTTTAGCTCTCCTGAGGAGAGGCAAACCACACCAGACTCTTTCCGTCCCTCATCTATCCTGACCGATGATCCTGACGACTTCCAGCCCGTTACCTCAGCGTCTAAGCAGTCATCACTACTCGAATTGTCAGATCTAGTTCGCCCCAACAGAGACGCCAACCATCAGGCGGGGCACTCTTCTCTATCTACCAGTTTCCAGTCTTTCTCCCCCTCGCCCCCACCTTTTAGCTCGGGGGGAAGGGTGCCCGTCCAGGCCTCCTTTGGTTCTCACACGTCTCCCAGACACTCCCCGACGACCCCCTCAAGTTTCCTCCCTGGACCCAGCTTCCCCTCCAATGGTAACTTCGTATTTAATCAACCACCTGTTCATCCAGGAATATTCACTCGACCTTCCCATCACATACCTTCTACGTCTAGGAATATATTTGGTGCACCGCCAGCCCCAAGACAGCAAGTGGACAGCTTCGGTCACCAATCATCATCTCAACAACCAGTACAGAGATTCACTCACCAGCCTGCACCTAATTCAGTGACAACCTTTGGTCACCAACCTACTCAAAGTATCAGTCATTCACCAGGATCCTCCTCAGTGATAAGCTTTAATCAGCCATCAGCTCCTCACTCTGGCCAAAGCTTCAGTCAGGCATCAGCCTCTCACCTTGGACAAAGCTTCAGTCAATCATCAGCTCCTCACTCCGGACAAAGCTTCAGTCAGCCATCAGCTCTTCACTCTGGACAAAGCTTCAGTCAGCCATCAACTTTTCACTCTGGACAAAGCTTCAGTCAGCCATCAGCTCCTCACTCTGGACAAGGCTTCAGTCAGTCACCAGCTCCTCACTCTGGACAAAGATTCAATCATGCATCAGTCTTTCGGCCTGGGCAAAGCTTCAGTCAATCATCAAATCTACCACCTCCAGGACAAACTTTCAGACATCCATCCTCCTCTCCAAAGCACATAAAAAATTTTGGACCACCAACGGTCCCTCCAACAGATACAAACTTTGGTAGGCTATCACCTAGTGTGAGTTTTTTCCACCCAGCGACACAGCAAAGACCAGTGCACTCCTTCGGCAAACCAACACCACTTCCTTTTATATCTCAAACACCTGCCCCTGTTGAAGTCCCGTCGCACTTCACTCCAGGGTTCCAGCAAGATCACACCATCTCACAACATTTCCAGCATCCTTTCCAAGACTCCACAGAGGCTCCTTCGTCGGCTGTGTCAACCTTCCCCCACACAGAGAAAACTTCAAGCATTGAAGAAGCCTCTCAATCCCCACAAAGTTCTTCAGGTGTCAAGGACTTTCCATTTCGAAGGACAAGTGCGACATCTGGTGTCTCTGAAAGTCCCAGTGTGGTAAATGATTTTGATAGTGGAAAAACTGAGGAACATCAGACAGAGGAAGAGCCACAAACCCAACCCACTGGGCGACTTTCTTTTGATCCAAGACCAACGAATAGACGAAGACCAATTGAAAATCAGCAGAGACAACAACAGCCTGCCCGAAGAAGACCAACAAGACCACGAAGACCAACTACACAGCCACCCTTTACAGAGTCCACTCTCATCACAGGCCTGGAAAACTCTGAATTTAACAAGCCGTTCTTTACACCACATGGATTGTGGCCGGCCATTACCAGACTTCATCCACGACCCGTTACTGAGGAGACGTCAGAAGAGCCTTTCATCGTCACTACCCCTTTTCCCACCCCGGTAACACCAGCGTTCTCACGAGTACCAGGATTTTCCAACCAAGAAGAGCCGGGGACATTCCAACCACCGGCTGGTATATTTGACCCCACTCTTGTACCAGCACGACCCACTCACGATCCTCATCATTTAGATGATGATGCACATGTTCAAGCAGACATTCCACCTCCAAATTTTGATGAAAATTTACCTTCTATTATCAATGCTGTAGAGAGTTTGGAAGAGGAAACGAATGTCATTTTATCCGGTGAGAGCGATTACACTGGCGATAGAGAAGTACTTGAGACTGTGACGGAATCAACACCTTTAACAACAACACCAGAACCCTCGACAGAAGCTAAAAGACCGTTCACCAGACGACGTCCTAATATAAGGACCCGCTTGCGTCCACGTATCTCTTCACGAAAGACCACACCGACCCCTGTGGCAGATGAAGCCGAGACTCCAGCTGAAGAAGAATATGATGCCTTCGAAGATTCTCTAGAGACAGATGATGCCCCTGTGACCACTGAGGCACCTCAACACACGACGACACTCTCTCCCTTCAGGAAAAGACTTCAAGATCGTCTGAATCGACTGAAAAACAGGAGACAAAACCCCAACCGTGTGACCACAACAAAGCGGCCAGAGAGTAGTAATGACACTCCCAACATCACCACCACCACGACTGCTACAGCGGCACGAAGGCGACCTTCGCGAAGACAATATAACTTAAATCCAGAAAGACTTCGAAAATACAGAAACAGAGTGAGAGGAATAACTACGACAGCAGAAGATTCAGGGTCAGATGGTGAGAGCACCACAACGGAAAAACCTGCGGACTCTGACGACTCATTTACATCTAGTCTAAGAAGCAGGAGAATAAACCGATTTAGACAGAAAGCAATTGAACCTGAAGATGATAACGTCCTCCAAGTAAAAGAAATCTTGAGAAGAGATCAAGATGTTCAGGAGACCATCCAATCTGTCGTTCACAAGAAACCAAACTTTAATCAAGAACAATCCTCGTCGTCAGAAACAAGAACAATCGAAGAGCAACCTGATGAGCCAATAGAAACAGCGGAGCAAACCTCTGTTTATCTGCCTCAAGCTCCCCAGGATAATGTTGATGACGCTGGTGAGGTGGGACAAAACACTCCTCCTGAGTCACCTGACAACATTGATGAAGATGACCAAGATTCTCTCGTCACTCCCGGGGCCGAGACACGCAGGATGATCATTAATCCTAACTTCAGAGCGCGCTTCAGAGAATTTTTGAAAAATAGAAAGAATCGATTAAGTGCTAGTTATCGTACAACAGAATCGCCCGACACAGTAAATGATGATGCTAAAGAAACCGCAGACAATTCTGAGAAGGAAGAACAAGAACCATCAAACCCAATTTTCCCTGACAGAAGCCAACAAATAGGTCAGCACATACGAGACCTGAGGGCGAAGTTCTTAAATAACAGACAACAAAGTGAAGAGGAGCGACTCAGTCGCAGGATCCCAGCTAGACCATTGAGGAATAAAATTTCTGGTGAGACACAAGCTGAATTACAAGCTGAGACAGATACAGAACCTAAGGAGGTCGCAGAGGAAGAGAATCTTACGAGAGAAAGTCCCCTAAATTTTGAAAAATTGGAGACCGATACTCAGGACACAGAAGAAATTTATGAGACTCCTCAGCCCAAGGGCACAGAGCCTGAAGAGTCCACAGCATTTAAACCTATCTTCAGCCCGTCTACATCAGACACTCAGCCATCCCCGGCCCACTTACGCCACCACCAACAAGAGCCAGACATTATAACAGCACCACCATCCTCGAAGGACGGAGACGTAGTCATGTCCTTCAAAGTGTCCGCCAATCTCGCAGGAGACCCGGAAGAATCTCATGGTGAAGCACGAGAGGAGTCGGAAAGCCAGGATTCAAAAATTTCCCCACCGTCGGAAATGATCGTCCGAGAGATTGGTATTGATTCTTCCTTACCACAAGACGAAGAAGAACCTAAAGTAAAGGATTTACAAACAGACACTTTGGAAGATGATTCACACTCGCTACATATTGAATCAATTTCCCATAAATCTGCTCAAGAAGTATCAGAAAGTCCCCAGGAAGCAGCCGAATTACAAGAAACGCCAGTTCTCATTTCGATTCAGTCTCCAGCACCTGAATCCTCGAACACGGCGGTCCCACGATTAGACCTACATTCCCCTGCCCCCACAATGTCCGCGAGAGTGTCTTATGAAGACTTCGATTCAGATGACGCCGCTAAGCCTCCTGTTCCACGAGTTTCTAAGCCAACCTTTCATTTGGGCTCCGCTATTGGCCGACCCAAGAAGGTGGAGTCTTCGGCCGTCTCAGCGTCAGACTCGAGAAACACCCTGATCCCCACGCCTTTCCCTTCCATCACCATGGCAACCGACCCACCACGCCTCCCATTAGAAATGCTATTGCCTCTGTTTAATAATAGACGGTGAGATGCGTTTATTATATATTAGTAATACCTTTTGTATTTTATCATTTATTATCAATTAAGAAGGCGTTTTGTAGTTAGGCTTTAACCTTCTGAGTGATAACTATGAACAACTTTAAGGAATTTATTCTGACGATTTTAGTGAACTGGGGGGAAAGTCTTAACAATCAGTAGGTCAACTTAATGTCATAATCATGATTCTATTAGCGGAATCTTGCAAAATGCTTCCTTAGTAGCCATATAATGATTTACAATACTTTAATTAGAATTTATTCTATACAGCAGAATATATATATATATATATATATATATATATATATATATATATATATATATATATATATATATATATATATATATATTACATTTCGACATTCTATTATGTTAATTATTCCTGTTTCTCGCACCCCCTTTACCTTAAAATTATGTAAATACGGAACAGTACATTTATAAACCTGAATCTCATGATAATTATATTCCTGCACATTAATGACAGACTTTCCCTTTGGTGCAGAAACTGTACTTAGAGGTGTCAAAATCCTCTGAACCTGGTGGCAATATTATAAATTGTTTTTCTATGTAATTAGATTTTCGAGGGTCATCGACTGTATATTTTTGTAGCTAACTTACAGCACATTACACCATGAAGAGCGTTTTACAGGACCTTTCTGATGTTTGACTATCAACTTTAAAAAAAGCTTTACACCTCTACAAAGATAAGTGACACCTTACAAACTATACATTTGTTAAGGTGACAAGTGGTCGGCCACACAACCTGCTAACCGACCGCTCCCTCAGTCAAAGGAGCTGATGCTTCTTTGGCTCCCACCTCTCCCATAACTATAATAGTATTATACTCTTCAAACTTTTATACTCCTATGCTATTTATATAATGTATTATTTATATATTTTGATACAACTTTTATATTTATATGACGCATTTTCACACAATTTTTATACTTGTGGAATGAACTATTGTATGGTGCATATATTTTTTAATGTTCTATGTTAGTGACTATAGAGGTATTTGCTCACTATAGTTAGCTTGATGTGTATTCCCCCTTTCCTTTTCTCTTATATATATATATATATATATATATATATATATATATATATATATATATATATATATATATGCATATATATATATATGCAAGTAAACCACTGTAGGTACGCGTGATCCAGGTATATGCTGATAACCACAATGTGAATTAAACGAAAGCGCTTGGGAACTTCGTGTTTTCTTGTTTCTTTGTGGTTATCAGCATATATATATATATATATATATATATATATATATATATATATATATATATATATATATATATATATATATATATGTTATATGAATGTATGTGCGGTATAAAGGGATCAAGCATACTTCTTATAACCCATATTGCAAGAACATGAAATTCCGCAATGACTGGATTCTATACCCTAGGATCTGAGGTCTTATTATTACGATCTTGTCAAGCCTGGTGCATGTTGTGTCCCTCTACTATGTGGCATAATATTAAGTCTGTCTGTTTATTCCTCCTCATTGTGTCTGCGGTCCTTCTGTGTCAGGTATAAAAATATTAATTTATTCTTCATTCAGTCAGCTAAAACAATATTGTGTGTATGATGCAAAGTTTAATTACCTCCCTTTTTATTCAGTGTCAAATATTAAGTGTGGGTCAGATATTAATTTTCATCACCGAGTCTGGTTTGAAGTCTTACTCCATCACTGTCAGTTGTTAAGTCTAACTCCTCTTTTCTGTGTTAGATAATAATGTCTTGTGACAGATATATTGTCTTGTGTCACTAATAAAGAAGTCTTGTCAGATATAACGTCTTATCAGAATTGTATTTTTATTTCGTGTAAATAAGAGAGTGGCAAACAATATTTATCTCACGTATTTATTTTGCTGTTCTACGAATATACTTTGTACAAATAAAATGAATATGAAAATAATGATAATATTTTCATTTTCCTTCCAGTTAAAACCCAAACCTGATGAATCAAATTCTATTACATTACATAACTATTAAACAAGAATCACTTTCAGCTGCTGCTGACCAAGGTATTTACTAACCTGTGGTATAAGGTCCAACATGCTCGCCTCGCAAGCGAGTGGTCCCGGATTCGATTCCCGGGCAGGGTGAAGCTATAGGCAAGTTTCTTTACGCCATTTTCCAGCCTACCCAGCAGCAATTGGGAACCTGGATATTAATTGATTTGCCGATCGTGTTCCGGGATAACAGGTAGCCAGTGCAGTTGGTGAGTTGTCCGGTCTTCTCAGACTATACCTTGACACTGGGTTATGCAACTCGTTAACTTAGGGTATGGTCGTTGTATTGGCGACAGCTTCTGCACCTAAAGCAAATTCACGCTTAGATGGCCCTTGGGGTGACCGTCCTTGTACACGAGGGACAACCATTGCTATTATTATTTACTAACCTGGGATACGTGCTTTAAAACCTAAATTGTGAAAGTGCAGTAAAATATAATGACGTTATCAAATTACAGTACAGTTTCACTGCAACTACAGCGCCATATTGCACGTTCTCTTCGTGTCGCTGATAAAGGGAAACAGTTAGATGTGAATTTAGACATCACCAAGTTGTGGGAAAATTTAGAACACAAGATTATAAGAATTCTGGCCTAAACATTTACACTTGATAGATATTATGACTGTATACCACGTCATGGCGCCTCACTCAAACACTCGACCAGCAGTGCCTTTTTGGGGTTGAGTTTAAACAACCTTAAGAACGCCTTCTTGGCAGACCAACTAACCCAGTGAGTACTTTTCCTCATCGTGCAAAATCTTCGCAGAGTAACCATGTAATTCACCAAAAGTCTCACCGAACAGTGGAGAACAGAGTTGATGATAGGCAAGGTAGGGTGAGAATAGAGGTCAAGAGGGAGCAGGGTGCAGTGTGGTGGTGAGGCAAGTCTTCCGGCCTGAGTAGCACCACCGTCAATTTTATGTATACACGTTATTGACACACCACACCGGTTATTTATTATTACATTCAATATTCCATCCACACACTACACCTTCCGCACACTACACATTCCACACACTACGCGCTCCACATACTACACCCTCCACATACTACACTCTCGAACCACTACACCTTCCACATACTATACCCTCTACACACTACACCCTCCTCACACTACACCCTCTGCACACTTCACCCCCCCACACACTACACTCTCCACACACACACACACCTTCCAAACATTACACCCTCCACACTCTACACCACACACCACGCATTCCACACACAACACCTTCCGCACACTACACATTTCACACACTACACCCACCACATAATACACCCTCCACATACTACACCCTCCAAACACTACACCCTCCACATACTACACCCTCCAAACACTACACCTTCCACACAGTACACTCTCCATACTACTACTACTGCTACTACGGTACTTTGCTGTCACACGGATTCGAGTATGACGATCATCCAGCTATGATACAATGATATGAATTATTAAGGATGTCACATTCGTTGGTGAGCTCTGAGGTGACTCGAAAGGCCGAAACGGGACCAGCAGGGCCGTCCACAGATTTTGCACATGTGGTGGGTTATATCTAGCGCAGCGTCTTTTCGGCACTTACGCTTGTCTGCCTCTGTATGCAGTCGGGCCAACTAGATAGTATTAACACCTCGTGTGGTTCTCCTTCAAGCGTTAGGTGTGGAGTAATCGTCTCCCAGGTGAGGAGGTCGATTTGGCACTCTTTCAGGTTTGTCTTAAGACTATCCTTATACCTTTTCTGTTGCCCGCCAGCATTACATTTACCATTCGTTAGGTGACTGTAAAGTAGCTGCTTTGGCAATCTACTGTCGTCCATGCGGGTAACATGGCCAGTCCAACATAGTTGTTCATGGATACTGGTAGCCTCGATGCTCCTACAGTTGGTGCCAGCGAGAATACTGGCATTTGTTTTCTTGTCTTCCAAGCAAACTCGGAGGATGAAACGTAGACTACGTTGGCGATAGTGTTCAAGTGACTTAAGGTGCTTTCTGTACATGACCCATGTTTCGCTGCCATACAGCAGGGTGAGTAGGACCACTGCTCAATACACGTGCACCTTTGTAGATAATTTCAGTTCCCTACAACTGAAGACACAGGTACAGAGTCTGTCAAAGGCTTAAGATGCACATCTGACCCAATGTGAAATCTATTCATCGATGTCCACGGCGATGGACAGGTGGAAGCCAAGATACTGAAAGTGGGTAATATTAGAGATGGTAGTAACTGTTAACCTGGATGGATGGATGGCGATCTCTTTCCCTGACAATGTTAAACTTGTTGGCCGGCCTAAACAAGATGTTGGTGATAGTGATAGATTACAATTGCCCACCACGTTTCTCCCTATATGGTTCCCTGCCATAAGTCAACATCTCTACCAGTTCTAGCAATGAAGTCACCTACGAGCACAACCTTATCTTCTCTGGGGATAGAGGTTAGCACTCTGTCAAGGTCGGCATAAAAGGCCCCCTTGATGTCATCCTCTGCATCCAGTGTTGGGGCGTATGCACCGATGAAGAA
Organism: Homarus gammarus; assembly: GCA_958450375.1. Lineage (NCBI taxonomy): Eukaryota > Metazoa > Arthropoda > Malacostraca > Decapoda > Nephropidae > Homarus > Homarus gammarus. The sequence continues at coordinate 4,163,000 of CAUDMG010003604.1, forward strand.
GGCATGACGTGAGTGATTCATTGGGACTAAGCGTCATTAGGCATTCGTTGAACCTGACAGGCATTTTTTTGTTAGCCTCTGTAGGATGGATTGGCGAAAGGCAAAGCCAACTTTATAAATGCAATTTCTCTCTGCAGCAGGCTTACCCTTCCAGAAAAAAGGCATAGCCAGACCCCCGTTTTGTGAGTCGGTCCTCGTCTAGGAGCCAGGACTCGTCTGGGAGCCGGGACTCACTAATGGCTGCGATGTCGATATTGTACATACATAGAAAGCTTTGTTGCCACAAGGGCAGTTCTTCTTTCAGGACGCTGCTTTGCGCCAGTTTCCAGAAGGGTCTTGACACTCCATGCGGCGACTATAAAGAGGTATAATCTGTTTTTGCTTTGATCTGTGATTATGATTATGTTTTTAACGCAATAGGATGACTTTAAAGGCTGTGGTTGCCCAGTCAGGTTGTTTTTTTAGGCATGCTATGTTTAGGGCACCTTTTCTAGTCCCCTCCCCATTAGGAGTGAATAGAGTGGCTCCTGAAAGAGGCTGCTCGTTTGCACAGTCAGGACCAGAATGCATTTCTGCCCAGATCCCAGTGCATAAGCGACCAACTTATCTATGCCACCCATGTGCAGATTTGTGACTAGTGACTCCTGGCAGTCATCTCTGAGTATCCCCGTTGCCACTCGTTTGTCTCCATAGGACTTTTAGGGGTATAGGGGTTTTGATAGTGACGAAAAGTATGATTAGCTGGATGATGGCTGCGAGTGAGTTGATTTATGTGGCGAGGCAGTAGCGCAGGCTGCAACCAGACATTTTGGCTCTCTATTTTCCTAATCCACTGGTGCAGGTAGCTGAAACGGAGGAGAGGGAGAGTTGCACAGGACTGCCTTATGCAGGGTTCCACCAATGATTTTTCGTTCATGGTTAATCCTGTAGCCTTATACCTAACAAGGTTAATCCACATGACAGCGGGGCAGTGGTTGGTAGGCGCCTGTTCGTGTCCACATGCTGGTGGGGCTATGTACCATCTATCTGGGGCCCAATGCTGCTCCGAGATTCTCTGCTATTGTAGCCTGGGGCTGCTAGTCACCCAGTTACCGTTTTTTTTTCTACGGGGAATAGCCCACCTGGGCACAGGTCATCGACCCACAACGGGGCCTGGGGGACGAAAAAAAAATATGAGTGAAAAGAAAAAAAAAATGTATTCCGGAAAACAAAATGTATGCCGAAAAACTAGCATTTTGAAGTGAGACAAATTGTAAGAGGATAGAAACTCGGAAGAAGTCAGAGTATTTCACAGTTTGGTTATTCTAGCGTGACCGACATCTACACAGAAATGGTGGGCACCACGGGTAAAAGAGGGAGAGAAACAACACTGCGGTGAAGAGAAGGGGAAGAGAGATTATCGACTAAAGGAGGCGAGTCAATAAGGCGAAATGCCTTTGATTCCACCCTATCTAAAAGCTGGACAGAAGAAGAACCACCCCAGATATGAGAGCAGTACTCCAAGTTAGAGCGTATGAATGAATCCCTTATAAACTTGATGCAACTGCTCAGGAGTGAAGTAGCTACGGCATCTGTACAGTATTCCCAGCTTTTGGGAGGCAGTTTTAGCAATGTTGTAGATGTGTGGCTTCCATGACATATGAGACGAAATCAAAGTCAAAGTTGTTAGGGTTTTCTGGCCTCTTCGCCATTAGGCTATTTCGGCCGGAGCTGATGTTTTCTTTCTTCTTCTAATCTTGCTCTTCTTTTTTGCTACAACTAATCTGATGTTCTTGTTTCTTCTTTTCTTGTTATTCTTGTGTTCTTCTTGTTCTTGGTATTTTGGTTAGTTCTTTCTTCTTGTTGTTTTTTATTGGGGATGAATTATGGTATGCATGAGTGATATGATGGTGATTTACTGACAAACCAGATGAAATGGCTTGTCAGGTGACTAGTTTCTCTGTGATTTTTTTTTTTTAATTTTATTTTATTTTATTTTATTTTATTTTATTTTTTTTTTTTAAAGTCTTTTGTAGCCCGTGTCTTTTTGTTTGAATATGTGTTGGTGGGTGTCAGTTTAACTTGATAAATGTGAGTGTTGTATGTAATGATAAGGTTTGTGATGTGTTTCTCATGTTGTATGTTTTAATTTTGTTTTATTCATTTTTATTTTCTTTAGGCATGGTTGTATACATATAATAGATATAAAAAGAGTTCATGCGTGTGTCAATCATAGCATGCCGATAAGATGGGTCTCCTTGAGGAAGGTTATTACAACGTCACTGATGGTGACATCATCTTGCAATAGGTTGGGTACAGTCAGCACGAAGCCTTGCTCGGCAGCTAGGATAACCAGCTGCCGGCGCTCTGGTTCGTACTGGCTGCACTCAGTCAGAATATGTTTGATGGAGAGAGTTTGGTTGCAAGTGGAACAGATGGGTGGAAAGGACTGATCAAGGTAGGCCCCTAGGTGGGTCAGATAGGTGCAGTTCAGCCTAAGTCTGGCGAGAACGACCTCTTCCCTCCTATTCTTCCTGTATGCTGAGGGCCAGTTACCTATGTTAGGCTTCCAGGTGTTGTGGAGATTTAGCCTAGTCCAATCATGTTGCCACTTTTCAAATGTATATGTCTTCCCCAAGGAGAGACACGACTGAGTCTCCCAGGGCACATTAGTTGTCTCCCCGAGACCCACAGTCGCTCTTGCTAATCTGTCTGCCTGTTCATTGCCCCAAATGTTACAATGCCCAGGCACCCACACCAGCACAATATTCTTGGCACACTCATGTAATTTATTAATAATGTTGCCCTGTATTTCATTGCTGGTAGTATCACCACCTTCAATTGCTTTAAGAGCTGACATGGAATCTGAAATGACAGCAACATCACTGACATTGCTTGTTATTGCAATGTCAATGGCTTTACTAATTGCGAACATTTCTGCAGAGAAAATAGTTGCATGCCGCGGCAGGCGGGAGCTCCACTCCTCGTCTCTGCTCCAGATACCGGCTCCAACGTTGTCGTCAGTCTTGGACCCGTCGGTGTACACGTGAGTATAGGTGCTGAATCCTTCAAGAAATTGATAGAAAAGTTGCCTCAGGAGCTCAGGATGAAAGTCATTCTTTGCTCCCGGAAGCCACGATGTTTCCACATGGAGGTTGGGGTTCTCCCATGGCGGACACAACGGTGGAACGTATCTATCAACATCTCCGAAATGGATACCAGCACCCTGGCACAAGGTCTGGAGGCAGACAACCGAGGACGGGGACTTACGCAGCTGCAGGAAACGGAAGTTGGCAACAGCACACCAACCTGGGTGGCCTGTGCCGCGCTTCCTAGCCGCACTCAACCCGTACCTTAGCGTCAACATGTCCCTCCTGATGTGAAGTGGAGGGACGTGGGCCTCAACCTCTAGTTTAACTACACGTGTACACCTGTAGGCACCCAGACATAGACGAAGGCATCGGTTCTGTATTCTGGTTAGCCTTGCGAGTGTGGTGTCGCATGCCGAAGCATACAACTGGCATCCATAATCAAGTTTTGATCTGATCAGGGTCTTATACACCATTAATAAAGATTTCCTATCGGCTCCCCATGTAGTACCTGATAAAACTTTCAGGATGTTTGTGACTTTAAGACATTTACTTTCAAGTTCGTTAATGTGGTTTTTCCACGTTAATTTCCGGTCAAAATGAACACCGAGAAATTTTACTGAAGTCTGAAATTTAATAGGAGTATCATTTAATTTTAATACTGGATTTCTAATGTTACGTTTCTTAGTGAAGACTACTCCTACTGTCTTCTCAACTGAAAACCTAAATCCCCATTGTATTGCCCACTGTTCCGCGGCTTTTAGGCCGGCTTGCACCCTTTGTGCAGATAGCCTCTCAACTCGAGAGGAGCGCCAGATTGCGCAATCGTCAGCAAACAAGGAGAATTTGAGGTCACTCAAGCTGGGGGCTGGTGATAGGAAATCATTAATAATTACAAGAAATAAAATCGGGCCCAAAACGCTACCTTGTGGAACTCCATTTTCTAAGACAAATATGTCTGATTTTACGTTACCTTTTAGTTTGACGGAAAAAGTCCGGTCTTGCAAAAAATTACTGATGAAAATTGGTAAATTACCTCTCAGACCCATGGCGTGGAGCTTCATCATGAGGCCAGTCCGCCATGTCATGTCGAAAGCTTTTTCTATGTCTAAAAATACTGCAATTAATGTTTCTTTACTGCAAAGAGCTTTTGAGATGTCAGTTTCAAGACTTATTAAATGATCTAGTGTGCTTCTACCTTGGCGGAAACCACACTGTCGATCATTCAATAAGTTGTTACTTTCCAAAAAATACATTAGTCTACGCTTTATCATACGTTCCATGACCTTACACAGACAGTTTGTGAGCGAAATCGGACGGAATGAGTTGGTGTTATTCGGGCATTTGTCCCTCTTCGGGATCGGTACGACATGGGCAAAGTGCCATGAGTTTGGAAACGTTCTGGACGTCCAGATCTCATTGTACACTTCTAGCAATTTGTCCAGGTTTCCCTGGTCAAGGTGCTTAATCATCTCGTATCGTATACCGTCAGGTCCAGGAGTAGAGCCCTTGCCCTTATTAATAGCAAAGGAAAGTTCCTCTGGGGAAAATGCTCGATTGTAGCCCTGTTCGTCCCCATTCTCGAAGTCGAGATGCAAGAGCTCGGCACGATCACGGAACACGCCGAAGCGTGGATCATGATTGGCGGAGCTACTGGCATCCGCAAACTTCTGGCCTAGGGTGTTGGCAATGGCCTGGGGATCGTCGAGAATCCGCCCTCCACTACTCACCTGTGGGATAAAACTCCTTCCTCCTTTGGATCTGACCCGGTTTATAGCGGACCATACCTCAGAGGAAGGGGTATCCTTGTTAATAGTGGAGACGAACGCCCGCCAAGACTCTCTCTTACACTCCCTGAGAACTCTCCTAGCCTTGGCTCTAGCTTTTTTATACTCAATTAAGTTTACAAGTGATGGAATTCTATTAAATAAACGGCAACTCCTATTTCGCTCACAGACAACTCGTCGGCAGTCTGGTGTCCACCATGGAACTCCAGGCCTGTGGGTTTTTGCAGAAGTCTTAGGAATTGTTAAATCTGCAGCGTGTATTATAGCTTGTTGTATGTGTGTAATTTTGGTGTTGATGTCTTGTCCAATGGTGTCTATACGAACGGCTTCTGAGTATGCCCCCCAGTCTGCCTTCCTAAGGTTGTAGCGCACCTCGGGAGTAGCCGTCGGGGCGCCACACTCATAAGAAATGCAGATCGGAAAATGGTCACTACCCAGAGAGTCGTCGTATGTAGAAAATTTACAATCTAATAGCAAGGCAGCGTCAACTATAGAAAGATCTATAGCCGACGCTGTGCCAAATCGTTCGTCCACTCGAGTCGCACTACCGTCATTCAGAAAAGACAAGTTGGAGTTGAGGATAGCTGCAGCCACCTGCTCTCCCCTTCCGTCACTCCGGACACTGCCCCACCGCAAATGGTGAGCATTGAGGTCGCCGAGGATCATTTTCTTTCCTGGCAGTTGGATGAATAGCTCCTCAAGCTCACCATCGTCAATGAGCCCGCCCGGAGGACAGTATAGTGAACAGATGGCAACATAGCCAGTCCGAATCTTAACTCTGCACGCGACAGCCTGCAGGTTCAAGTTCAGACTGACTCTTTGCTGGGCGAATGAACTCCGAATGTATAGGGCTACCCCCCTTAGGTTGTCTCCCCTGTAGGACGTGTAGTTGTCGAATACAGGTGGGTCGTCGTGACCCGCAAGTAGCGTCTCTTGTAGGCAAAAAAACGTCCGGCCGGAATAATGACATAAGTAAATGAAATTGAGCATTTTTATTCCTAGCACCTCTGCAATTCCACTGGATGATACTGAATTTTAAGTCTGAGAGTTGATATGGTCAGCGTTTTGGGCTTTAGATTTTCCTCTTGTAAATCGGGGGAAAATTGTTCCAGGGAAGAATCCCCCTCATCAGGTGAGCAGTCTCCCAGCTCCGAAGAGCCAGTACTCTGCTCAGCAGGGGCTCCCTGCCCCGGGGACCTTTCAACAATGCGAAAGGTTGGTGGTTGTGTTGAGTCTCTTGTCAAGTTCTCTAGTGATTGCGTTCTCCTCCTCTTTACTTGAGGGTAGATAAGGTCGCGAGTCGGTTTGGGTTTTGTGGTCTCGTTATTAGTCATGGTTGTATTAGTGTTCTCGTCTTTGGTTGAATAACCGGGGATTATGAAGTCAGTCTGTGTTGAGATGGTCCTGGTCTCAGTCTGGGTTCCAATGGTGCACATTTTGGGAGGTGAGGTATTTTTGGATACAGCAGATGCAAAGGACATTCCAGGTGTTGGTGTCTGCAAGGACATCTCCACCTGCCTCTTAGCCTCCCTGTAATCCAAATTATTCTCTGCTCTCACCTTACCGATCTCATACTCCCTCAGGTAGGAAGGGCACTTCCTGTCTGAGGCAGCATGCTGACCGGAACAGTGGTAGCATTTTTCCTCCGTCTGTGTACAGTCATCGTCCCTGTGTCCAGTTTGAGCACACTTGGAGCATACCTGAGTGTTACGGCAGGCCTTACCAGTGTGTCCAAATCTTTGACAGTTGAAACAACGCATTGGAAATGGAATATATGTTTTGGTCTGGACCCTCTCATATCCTACCAAGACATGAGTGGGCCTAACAAGTCCTTCAAAAGTCAGTACAGCTGTAGTTGATCGTTTGCGTTCACCGTCTGTGGTCTTTCTATTAAAAACGAAAGCATCGACGACTCCTTGATCTTTCATGTGGAACTTAATTTCGTCATTTGTCATCCCCTGAAATTCGTAGCTATTAACTACAGCCTTACAGGTGTTGAGAAAAGCTGGGATATATGGTTCCACTGTTGTTGAATGAAATGTTCTAAGATTCAAGGCGTCCCTCATTTGCTGAGCGTCCTTAACAGTAACTTGGAGTTCGCCTTTTCTTGTCTTTCGGACTTTCTCCACGTCCCCTATCTGATCCTTAATGGCCTTATGTATAATGAAGCCATTAATTTTGTCAAAGGAGGTAGACGTGTCAATAGTCCGAAAGTGGATTACTCGGGCCTTCTCAGTTGAAACTTGAATGTTTGGTCTTTGTTGCGTAGTTTTGTCGGTAACCGTTACATTGTCAGAGTTATTGTCAGAGTTTGTCGTTGGCCGTGGCAGTCGTGGGTCATGATTGGCTTCCCGCCTCTGCCTGTCCCTGCCTGGACGAGCAGAGGGGGGCTTGGAGCTTCCCCTCCCAGAGGGCATGGTTGGGGTGGCTGGGAACCACCCCTTGGGTACAACTTTGGTTGAACTTTACATATATGATGTTAGTGCACTAAGGTTATGCAAGGCCCTTAGTGCAAAAAAAAAAAAATACTTGTACTTAAGGACGACCCCCGAACAGTGGTGTGCCTGCACGATCACAGACGTCACTGCTGGATTGGCCCAGGTTTTTCCCCGACCCCCACCGGAAACACACAATCCCACTCCGTGAGGTGTGCACCACTGGGGGGGCTCTAGCACGAATACTGAATTAAAAAAAATTCAGCAGGTGCCTCGGCCAGGGTAAGTATTGGAAAAAATTTAGTTAGAGAGAAAGCCCTCCAACCACGTCAGGAAGGACAACAGTTAGCACTTCCCTCGCAGTTGTGTGGGTAACTCACACTAACTGTGGGGAGGGAATGCTAAGATTGTCAATCCTGAGCGCTCGTGAGGTGTCAAAAAATTATAAAGTGACAAAGCCACTTTTAAAAAGAATGATGAATGGATGGATGGATTGTTAGTGCTTGGTAGCAAGAACAACAACAACAAGAACAGGTGCAAGTAATTGCACAAGATGCAGCGGGCTATGGCGGAAAAAACCGTTACAGTGCAAGTGGAATTGCACAAGATGCAGCGGGCTATGGCGGAAAAAACCGTTACAGAAACTGTTCTCGCAAGAACGTCCGTCTCCTCCCGTGTCCAATCAGCCTCTCCGAGACGAAATGGTGAGGCCTAGCATATATATTTTAGAATTTGGCAAAATGATTGCGTCCTGAAATGTGATTGGTGGGAGATCTTCTATTTTGGAAAGTGTAATCAGTAAATACTGTGATAAATATTACTTTTGAATTGAACCAAATTTCTACCTCCCCATTCGGAGATGCTGTTCAGTTCCGCATTGTTAGATGAAACGATATCAGCACTATAAACAGATCTAGTCTGAGAGTTAGGGTGCAGGGAAAATGAGAAGAGTGAATAGAAGAATCATCAGTGTAAGAATAGATAGAATTAGTAGAGGTGAGAAGTAAATCGTCGAAAAAAAAAAAGAAGAGAGTAGATGAAAGAAAAGAACACCTGTGGAACACCACAATTGATAGAGAAACGGCGAGAGATCGATCCCTCTACAACGACTGCCCTTGATCGTTTCTCAAGGGACCTTGACCAAAGATGGATGCAGTACTCAGTACTGCATCCATCTTTGGTCAATTATTGCAGTAGGAGAGCTGATCACCAGTAGATCTCGCCTGGCAAAAGCCATACTAGTGATCCGTCAAAAGAGAAAGGCGTTCAAGGTGACGGAGAAAATTAGAGTTTAAGATTTTTTCGAAAACCTTAGAGAGGGATGAAGTTAGGGCAATGGGGCGATAGTTAGAGGGATTAGAATGGTCACCCTTTTTCGGAATGAGCTGAACCGAGGCATGCTTCCAAGAAGAATAAAATGTTTGGCTTTCGAGGAAAAGGCGAAAGAGGCGAGCAAGCACACGGGCCAGAATTTTAGCACACTCTCAGAACACGAGTGGGTATTCCGTCTGCTCCATGCGCCTTACATCCAGAATGGATAACACACCAGCAACCATACTAATGGAGATTATAGGAAAGTGTATAAACTTAGTAGGAGGAGTAGGAGTAGTAAAGTTGGAATCGTCTAAGGTGGAGTTAATGGAAATGAAGGTGCCAAAGAGATTGGCTTTATTAGAGGGAGAGCTGCTATAGACTTATCAGGTCGACAAAGGAGGAAAAGAGGGAGTGCAGCAGTTATTACAGATGTTTTTGGTTAAGGGCCAGCAGGATTTACAAGAAGAAGAGTCAGTCAGGGTAGCGGTATTTTTTCTTCTTCTAAAATTCCACTTGGCCCTACGAAGAATAGCCTTACAACGATTCCTAGAAGTAATGAAAGCTAAGTGAGTAACCGGAGAAGGAGATAGTTTCATAACTTGATACGCCACATCTCTCTACATGCAAGAGAACAGGGGCGATCAAACCATGAATGTCAAGTGAAAGTTTTGGTAGAAGATGGGATAAATGCACTCATACTACCCAGTACAACTCGAGCACATACCGAGGCGTCCCGAGTGTGCCATACTTGACGTTTAGAGGGGGTGGGGGAGGTGGTCGCACTCAGTTTAGCTTAATAGAAATAAGATTGTGATCAGAAGACCCTAAGGGGGCAGGAATTGAGATCAAGAATGTTAGCAAGTTGATCGTGTCGATCTGGAACACGGGTAGGGTGTTTAATTTTTCGTTACAGATCATTAAGTAAGGAAAAGAGAGTGCCTCAACTCCACCTACAGTAGGTCATCCCTTGCAGAACCGAGCCACTCTCTGTTATGTACATTGAAATCTCCAAGGTAGAAGATATCGGTGATGGGGTGTGTGGATAGCAACGATTCATGGCAAGAAGTGAGTTAGTCAAAGAGTTCTAAATAGTTGGTACGGTTGGGAGAACAGTGTAGGAAACAAAGAAAAATAGTCATAATTGGTAGAGATGTTTAGAGCCAGATGACATCATGAAGAGAAGATTCAAGATCCGTGAATCGAGCTATAGGTGTTTGTGTTGCAGTAGGCCCATACACCTCCCTTAGAACGGAAAGAGGTATAAAGATTGTTGTTGGAGACTTAAACAGGGTTGGGTGAAGCTGGTTTGGACAGTTGAAGTTCAGATAGTCGTAAGAGATAGGGGTAAGAGGTCAATAGATGGTGCTCCACAGAAGAAAAATTTGATCTCAGGCCGCGAATATTGGAAAAATTAAGTGCGAAAGAAAGCCGATCCTCCAGCAACCACGGTGACGTCAGTTGAGGCCCCAGTAGTTTGATGATGATCAGGTCGGGCCTGGGGTCCACAACCTTCCCGACCAGTTTGACGCACCCGAGAAGGCCCCACTTTAATATTATTGTCAACTGATATCATAGGAGAATAAGAGACTTGACGATGAAGAGGCTGTGAACTAGCAGGGGAAGACTTACGGAAGGCTGTTTCCTTGTTCACATACTACACCCTCCACATACTAAACCCTTCACACACTACTGTACACCCTCCACACACTACAACCCTCCACACACAAAACCCAACACACAGTACTGTGCTGTACACCCTCCACACACAATAACCCTCCACACACTAAACCCTCCACACACTACTGTACACCCTCCACACACTACTGTACACCCTCCACACACTAAACCCTCCACACAGTACTGTGCTGTACACCCTCCACACACTAAACCCTCCACACAGTACTGTGCTGTACACCCTCCACACACAATAACCCTCCACACACTAAACCCTCCACAGTCCACACAGTACTGTACACCCTCCACACACTATAACCCTCCACACAGTACTGTACACCCTCCACACACAATAACCCTCCACACACTATAACCTTCCACACAGTACTGTACACCCTCCACACACTAAACCCTCCAAACAGTACTGTGCTGTACACGCTCCACACACTATAACTCTCCACACAGTAAACCCTCCACACAGTACTGTACACCCTCCACACACAATAACCCTCCACACCCTATAACCCTCCACGCACTAAACCCTCCACACACTATAACCCTCCACACACTATAACCTTCACGGAGTACTGTGCTGTACACCCTCCACACACTAAACCCTCCACACAGTACTGTGCTGTACACCCTCCACACACAATAACCCTCCACACACTAAACCCTCCACTGAATCGGCTGCTTGTCCAATTAACCAGTCCGTTCACACATATTTACATTTGGGTTTTAAGTAACGAAACCCAAACGGTAGTTCCTTTGTTTTATTATAAAAGGTTGTAGATATAATTCCTGAGTGTATATCAACCGTAAGTCTCACTGTCTAGGAGTGAATGAGAAAGGGACGGCGTTTATGTATGATAAACGTTAGGTCACGTCCTTACGATATGAGTTGAGGTGAGCTACTGAAGCTTGGGGGCATCGCAGTGCGTGCTTACAGACATGCTGAGCTATGGGTCTCGCCCTCTTGGGTAAGTTGCCCGCTCACGTGTCCATCTCATGTCTTGCTCATAGACAGTGGAAAGTTACAGGGTGGTGAATCTGAATATAATATCAGATGTATTGACCCATTTATATAATATGTTCTGTTGATCAGACAGGGGCCTATTACATCGCTCGGTCACCTACCAGCCGAGCTCCGTGAGGCCTAAATAACTCACAGAGTACAGTACATCCTAGACAACCCTAACCATGTTATAAACAGATATGTAGACACTATGCTGGGGAAATTACTGTAGGGGTATTCTCTACTACAGGGGACCTAGACTTTTGTGTCGTACGGGTTAGTATGTTATGAACAATGTTGAATTTGGATGATACTGCCCGGTAATAACAGAACAGGAACATTATTGCCAGAATTAACAGAATAGAGGGAATCGTAAGACTTGGTAGTGCAAATTCCCGTGACAGATAAAATGGCAAGTTATTATTCAAATCAGCAAAATGTGTCTCGTTCAAGAAAGCTAAAACTTTTAATTTCTCTGATACTATTTGAATATCCTTGATAGTGAAATTCATTATAGGAAGTGGAATTAAAGCAGACTTGAGTTTTCGATTTAACGCAAAATGCTGATGAGTAGGCAAGGTCCGTAATGTACTACAAGTGATTTCACAGTAATCAGGAGCCTTGTAATGCCCTTTCACAACTAGCTGCTTAACACCATTTTGGCATTTTAAAATTACAGTAGTGAGATTTAGAAAGAACAAATACTGCACATTGTGAAGGTGAGCGTGGAACACAGTCTTTAGACTAACTGGCCTATAACTGCATTGCGCTAACGCTGTGCGTACATTTGGTTGTATGACTGCCAATTCACATATTCTCTCTGCAGCAGGAATAAATGCAAACAATGTAGGCTGGACATATGTGTAGGTGTAGATAAGACGACTTACACCGTGACAGTACCTCAGAATCCTCTATTGATAACAATGAATATTCTTCATCTACTAAGAAAAGTTCTTTAGGCCTATCTAGGGTATACAGTGTGTCGTTCACAAACCAGGGGAAGGGTTCTAAATGCCATGCATTAAACTCATGTTGCCCTCGCATAGGAATGTGGATCAGAATTGCATTGTGCGTGAGGGTTGACTCCAACAGTGGGTAATGATATTGAACCTCATTGTCATTGAAAATAGGAGTTAAATGATACTGCAACTTGGCTATTTTTAAAGCTTCAAGAAGCGTCTGCACAGGCACAAGCTTCGCGTCCACACGTCCTATCCCGGCATCTACAATGCTGTCTATTAGTTCATTTTTAGAGGTTACAATTTTATGAACTGAAATTTCAGCAGCATGCAAATATTCTGTGAAGTAAAGGAGCCATTCTTACGTCGGGATTGCTTTCTGTAACCTAGTAACAATCCTCGAAACTTGGTTAGACTCCATTATGATTGCATTAACCTTTGATTCTAGAGCAGTAATCGCGTGAAAGGTTTGAGAAACAACACGATTCTGTTGAGATACCGCTTGAACGACAATGTTCGTGAAACTATTGTCGAATTCATCGAAGCTGTGCTGAGACCATGAAGAATGTCCAATGCTGATTGTAGTTGGCCGTCGACGTTTTCCATCTGACGCGAAAGTACGAGTTAACTTCTACTCGCAGAATGTAGTTTTATACAATAGTCATTTGGGACATTTTGCTTCTGAACAGTCTGTAAGGATGTATCAATCACATTATCATCAACTTGAGGTAAGACATTTATCTGGGTCTTCTTCAGACGATCCGCGTGCACGACATCTGCGATCTGTGCATTAGGCTTCCATATTTTGAATTTGTTGCCTGCTTCTTTTGAGATTATGCGGAATGGACCAGAAAATTTCGCCGAAAGTTTGGAGTTCCTTTCAGGTACCTGTAACATAACAGCGTCCTCAACGTTCAGTGCGATAGGTTTAGCATGTTTATGCTGTTTGATGATCATTTCGGCGCGTGACGCCGCTAGCTGTGATCGTACTTGGTTATGAATTTCTGTAAAGACATGAATTTGTTTTGCCGCAAAATCATCCGTATTATATACCGGGTATGGCGCCTCTGTAAGGATGTCGTAAGGCAGACGTTTATCTGTACCATAGACAATATAGTAGGGTGTTTTGCCCGTAGAGCTATTAACTGACCCATTAATAGACGCTGCAACCTGCGGTAACCAATCCTCCCATGCGTATTGAAAACCACTAACGATTGGACGCAGTATTTCTAGGATTTTACGATTGGTTCTTTCAACAAGGCCATTAGCCTGTGGATGATAAGCTGTCACAAAAGTTTGTTTAATTCCATATTGTAAACATATATGCTCTATTAGCTCATTCTTGAACTCTGTTCCATTATCAGAGAGTAGAACTTTAGGCGTAGTATATGGACATATGAGATTCATCACTAATGCATAGGCTACTGCTTCGGCCGTTTTGCTTTTTAGTGGGACCAAGACCACGAACCTGGAAAAATGATCCACACACACGAAGACGTATCCTGATCCCTGATGACTCATTGGGCGTTGTAACACATCAACAGCGACTGTGTCAAACGGACGGTCTGGTGTAGGATATTGTAATCGGGGCAGGTGATCCTGTTGATCCTTTATGTTGAGCACATGCCAAACAATTAGCTATGTGTAATTCTATGTCTTTCTTCAAAGTGTTCCAGAAATACTTCTTTCGTAAATCCGCTCAGCATTTATCACGACCTTGGTGACCTGCTTGTGGGACATCGTGGAACAATGTCATTACTGCTTTGCGCAACGTGTCAGGTACGACTATTTGAGACACATTACCCTCAGGAGATTTTCTCGTCCTATTGAGTATGTTATGTCGTAATTCAAACTGACTTAAGGGAAGAAATAACTTGGGGAGTTTTACATCCTCGCCCGATTCGAGAGCAAAAATAACAGCTGACCAATATGGGTCGCGTCGTTGCTCATCTTCCAGTTGCGAAAGAGTGAATGCTGATACAGGCATTACTGGTGTTATATTTCTTGACAGAGCGTCGGCGACAACATTCGCCCTCCCAGATAAATACCTAAATTCGGGGTCAAACTCTTGAATTGTCAGATACCAGCGTGCTAATCTGCCTGATAAGTTTCTGCCATGGAACAGTTCGGTGACTGCCGCATGATCAGTAAAAACAGTTATCTTGTAGCCAAAGATAATGTCTTTGAACTTCTTAAGTGCCCACACAACGGCTAACGTTTCTAAATGCGTCACCGAATAACGTGTTTCAGCATCGATTAGTTTGCGACTTGCAAATGCTATCACTCTAAACTTCCCACGCGTGTCCTCTTGCATGAGCACTGCTCCGACTCCAATTCCGGAAGCGTCAGTACAGAGAGTGAAAGGTTGAGTGTAGTCTGGGAATGCTAGAACCGGGGCATTGGTTAGCGCTGTCTTCAATGCCGTAAAACTTTCCTCGTGTTCAGCATCCCATATGAACACTGCATCTTTTTTGAGCAACCTCGTTCGGGGCGATGCTAATGTTGCATAGTCCTTGATAAAGGAACGATTATAACCAGATAATCCGAGAAGGCTACGCACATGATCATTTGAGGTAGGACGCGGGAACTGAGATACAGCTTTGACTTTATCATTAACTGTGTGTATGCCCTCACCGTCAACTACATGACCAAGGAAATGGATTCTGGATTTTAAAAACTCGCACTTTGAGAGTTTTATTTTGAGTCCTGCTGTGGAAAGTTTGTCCAACACTTCACGCAGTTTTATCAGATGGGAATCGACGTCCTTACTGACTACTATAAGATCATCCAAATAAGCGCAGACTGTGTTACCAATTAGTCCGGCAAACAGGGTGTTGATCATTCTTTGAAATGTTAGTGGGGCATTTCTGAGACCAAATGGCATTCGTAGAAACTCAAAATGGTCTAGAGGCGTGCTAAATGCCGTGATTTCTCGTGATTTTTCATCGAGTGGTATTTGCCAATACCCACTAAACAAATCTAAGTTGCTAAATACCGCATTATCCTTGCCTAAGGATTGCAATATGTCACTCAAGATAGGCATTGGGTACCTATCAGGGATTGTTTGATCATTTACGCGCCTGAAATCTATGACAGGGCGCCATCCACCATCCTTTTTCGGGACGAGGAATAATGGGCTATTAAAGGGGGATTTTGAGTGTCTAATGACATTCTCATCTAACATACCCTGTACCATATCTTGCACTACAGCGCGCTGGCTATGAGGTAGTCTATAAGCTGGTACGTAAATAGGGTTGGTTCCTTCCTTTAACGCTATATGATGGGATGTTAAATCTGTCTGACCTAGCGTTTCCTCTGGCAAGGCTACTATTTCTGTAGTCGGCAAGCAGCTCTAACAGGCGTGTCTTGCCCTGAGGATGATCGATCACCTTGACATGTGGTGCTATTTGATCTATCCTGGCCAGTCGAGTCTGTTGGCAATTCGCAACAATACCTCGAATTAGGAATTTATTTGGTTGCACTTCGACATTGCTGTGATATCTAGAAAATCACACACATAACATCCTTTCTTTAATTTCTTGATAATGTGAAATTGCTGCCGCAATCCCGTAGACTTGTGTGTGTGTGTCCCTCAGTAGACACAGCTGATTCCAAGGTCCGGTGATTGGGTCAATGCTCACAAAAATCCCGAGTACAGCAAACCGCCGCTAATTGTCACACAACGTCATCCACAACACCATACCTCAGAATGCTGAGACCATCTCTCAGACCGGATGTGTCATCATCACTAGGGTGGGTGCTGGGTGCTGGTAACTGGGGGTTGTTGACGCCATACGAAAGAATTTTGTTGACAGGATGTTGATTGATGAGTAGTCTCAACAACTGCAGTCACGTCCTGTCACACCCTGGGCAGTGAACGAATTATTTGCAGAAACTAATGTTCACTTCAGCTCACAGGATTGTTGCGTTGGTGAATTCCTCATTCTGGTAATGGAGAGTACTCTTCAACATTGCAGGTACTATCTTCCAACTCTTGCTGCTGTAATCACGCTGGGAAGGTGTGTGGTTGAGGTCGAGAGATATCTCTGACGCATGATCCGCCTTCCTCTTAATAGGATTGGTAGACAACACTTTCGTCCTAGCGGTGAGCATAGGTTCAGAATGACTCATTGCTGTGTAGGAAACACCTTTAAACGTAACACTATTATTACGTGGATGAACATCTATAATGTTCTTTCGAAGAGTTGGTAGACCAAGTAACCCGTCAGCTGGCAAACTGAACTGCTGAACTATATAAAAGTCCGCGTAGAAGGGCGTACCACGTCTTGAGAATCTGAGTGGTAACGTCACCATTCCTTTGATGCTCAGCTGAGTACCTGAAACTCCTTCGAGCTCAGCGTTACTAGGCCTCCATTTGAATTTGCGGTGAGGGAATTTACGTTGTAACTCGTGATATGATGTCAAGGCCAATACATTAGCGCAAGCACCTGTGTCTATATCAAGAGCCAATCTGGTATTATCCACTCTCACCGGCACTGACAACACTTCCACTTTTCTAAGCGCCGCTATTAATGAGGCTGCTATAGAAGTGCTGTGAGGAGGGGTGGGAATTTCCCTATCTATCCCTCTCCTTGCTGTAGTGTGCGCTGGTCTTCCCCCGATGACTTGTCCTGGGGACGTTTCTGCTTGCGCCTATACGACACCTCCGTTTCACTTAGGTCCACTCCCCTAGTCTTTATTAGTATATCGCACTCATGTGAACTATGAGATGTCGATTTGTGAAGAGCGCACCATTTGCGCGCATTCTGGGTAGGAGGAGGTGCTGCTGCTTTAGCTCCCTCTCGACCTTGAGAATGGCTTTGCACCGGGTGTGGTTTTATTAGCACTATTACCTCGGAGCTGAAAACAATCTTCCATTACGTGGCCACGTTTATTACAATGTGCGCATCGTAACGATGTTTTCTGTTTATATGTTAGGCGGGGAGGAGCGATCGGAGCTAAGTGTGTCGCATAAGGAGTCTGGGAGTGAGGCATCTGTGACATCTGAAGTTGGCCCAGCTGTGACCTACCCCCAAAAATCCCAATTAGCGTTCGCTTGAACTTTTCATAGTCAGGGCTTTGTAAACCAAACGCATTTAAACGACTGCCTGCATAGGAACCCTGCGTTATATGGGAACGTACATATGCTTTCTTTTCTTCGTCAGTCGTTGTGTGACTATTGCGCATGCTATCTTCACATGCACGAATAAAATGTGCGACCCTATAATCGTCTTGTCCCGTGAAATTTCGAACATAATCACCGCGCTGCATGATATTAATAACATTATCAGCTTTAGGTGTGGTAGTATTAGTACTGGTGTGAGGGTTAGACGAAGCCATTGTAGTGTTATTAAGCAAGTTAGTATTCTTACTCTTAACAGAAGGCTGGGTTAATAAGGTTGTTACCGATTTAGCAACAGACACACTATCACCTGTAACAGGGGTAACTGCTTTAGTATACTTAGGTGAGGTACTATAGTGATTACCAGACCGTAAGGTACGACGGTTTAAGTCGTCCAATGATTCGTCTATAACTTTCTCACTACTTCCTACCGACTCATTTAACTGTGTTCCATACTCAAAATCTATGTCAGTCTGGGCTTGATCATTGATGAGTTAGATATCGGCAAACAGTTGCGCTAGGCGTTCGATTTCATCTACATTAGACATGGGAAACTTAGAAATTATCTATTAGCCCCCTTGGGTCAATGAATACTTAACAGTAAGTAGATCACTTGCCTCTCATTTACAAGACAAATGAATATGTTTTGTAGTTAATTATTAAACTATCAATAAGAAGACAGACACTTACAAACTACTGTAAATTATAGGCTTTCAATACATTAATCTTACATTCGACACTTTATCATTGAAATAATCCTATCCGACGAACCTATCGGTGTGAAGATATCTCTCGAACGTGTTCATGTGTGTAGAACTATGTAATTTAAATACCTATTTATACAGAGTAGTACGTCTGTATAGAAAATGTGATCCTTCAAGAGTTCTGAGTGGAGTGGTGTGGGAATGTGGGCGGGGCCTCTTCCTAGGGTGCGTGCGCCGCTGCTGGTTTCCTTGGCAACGAGATGACGCTTCTCCTTTGGTGAGAGACGAATCATTTGATTTAGGTGAGTTCCTCCTCCGGCGATCAGAAAACTATGATTGGTTATCACACTGGTGGTTGCTGGTTCGCTGGCGAAGACTACCATGTGCCCAGTTTTCACAGTCCACGTATATATGGAGATCTGTATGATGACACCGCAGAGGCTGATTCGACACGGGAGGAGACAGACGTTCTTGCGTTCTTGTAACGGCTTTTTCCGCCATAGCCCGCTGCATCTTGTGCAATTCCACTTGCACTGTAACGGTTTTTTCCGCCATAGCCCGCTGCATCTTGTGCAATTACTTGCACCTGTTCTTGTTGTTGTTGTTCTTGCTACCAAGCACTAACAATCCATCCATCCATTCATCATTCTTTTTAAAAGTGGCTTTGTCACTTTATAATTTTTTGACACCTCACGAGCGCTCAGGATTGACAATCTTAGCATTCCCTCCCCACAGTTAGTGTGAGTGACCCACACAACTGCGAGGGAAGTGCTAACTGTTGTCCTTCCTGACGTGGTTGGAGGGCTTTCTCTCTAACTAAATTTTTTCCAATACTTACCCTGGCCGAGGCACCTGCTGAATTTTTTTTAATTCAGTATTCGTGCTAGAGCCCCCCCAGTGGTGCACACCTCACGGAGTGGGATTGTGTGTTTCCGGTGGGGGTCGGGGAAAACCTGGGCCAATCCAGCAGTGACGTCTGTGATCGTGCAGGCACACCACTGTTCGGGGGTCGTCCTTAAGTACAAGTATTTTTTTTTAGCACTTAAGGGCCTTGCATAACCTTAGTGCACTAACATCATATATGTAAAGTTCAACCAAAGCTGTACCCAAGGGGTGGTTCCCAGCCACCCCAACCATGCCCTCTGGGAGGGGAAGCTCCAAGCCCCCCTCTGCTCGTCCAGGCAGGGACAGGCAGAGGCGGGAAGCCAATCATGACCCACGACTGCCACGACCAACGACAAACTCTGACAATGTAACGGTCACCGACAAAACTACGCAACAAAGACCAAACATTCAAGTTTCAACTGAGAAGGCCCGAGTAATCCACTTTCGGACTATTGACACGTCTACCTCCTTTGACAAAATTAATGGCTTCATTATACATAAGGCCATTAAGGATCAGATAGGGGACGTGGAGAAAGTCCGAAAGACAAGAAAAGGCGAACTCCAAGTTACTGTTAAGGACGCTCAGCAAATGAGGGACGCCTTGAATCTTAGAACATTTCATTCAACAACAGTGGAACCATATATCCCAGCTTTTCTCAACACCTGTAAGGCTGTAGTTAATAGCTACGAATTTCAGGGGATGACAAATGACGAAATTAAGTTCCACATGAAAGATCAAGGAGTCGTCGATGCTTTCGTTTTTAATAGAAAGACCACAGACGGTGAACGCAAACGATCAACTACAGCAGTACTGACTTTTGAAGGACTTGTTAGGCCCACTCATGTCTTGGTAGGATATGAGAGGGTCCAGACCAAAACATATATTCCATTTCCAATGCGTTGTTTCAACTGTCAAAGATTTGGACACACTGGTAAGGCCTGCCGTAACACCCAGGTATGCTCCAAGTGTGCTCAAACTGGACACAGGGACAATGACTGTACACAAACGGAGGAAAAATGCTACCACTGTTCCGGTCAGCATGCTGCCTCAGACAGGAAGTGCCCTTCCTACCTGAGGGAGTATGAGATCGGTAAGGTGAGAGCAGAGAATAATTTGGACTACAGGGAGGCTAAGAGGCAGGTGGAGATGTCCTTGCAGACACCAACACCTGGAATGTCCTTTGCATCTGCTGTATCCAAAAATACCTCACCTCCCAAAATGTGCACCATTGGAACCCAGACTGAGACCAGGACCATCTCAACACAGACTGACTTCATAATCCCCGGTTATTCAACCAAAGACGAGAACACTAATACAACCATGACTAATAACGAGACCACAAAACCCAAACCGACTCGCGACCTTACCTACCCTCAAGTAAAGAGGAGGAGAACGCAGTCACTAGAGAACTTGACAAGAGACTCAACACAACCACCAACCTTTCGCATTGTTGAAAGGTTCCAGGGGCAGGGAGCCCCTGCTGAGCAGAGTACTGGCTCTTCGGAGCTGGGAGACTGCTCACCTGATGAGGGGGATTCTTCCCTGGAACAATTTTCCCCCCGATTTACAAGAGGAAAATCTAAAGCCCAAAACGCTGACCATATCAACTCTCAGACTTAAAATTCAGTATCATCCAGTGGAATTGCAGAGGTGCTAGGAATAAAAATGCTCAATTTCATTTACTTATGTCATTATTCCGGCCGGACGTTTTTTTGCCTACAAGAGACGCTACTTGCGGGTCACGACGACCCACCTGTATTCGACAACTACACGTCCTACAGGGGAGACAACCTAAGGGGGGTAGCCCTATACATTCGGAGTTCATTCGCCCAGCAAAGAGTCAGTCTGAACTTGAACCTGCAGGCTGTCGCGTGCAGAGTTAAGATTCGGACTGGCTATGTTGCCATCTGTTCACTATACTGTCCTCCGGGCGGGCTCATTGACGATGGTGAGCTTGAGGAGCTATTCATCCAACTGCCAGGAAAGAAAATGATCCTCGGCGACCTCAATGCTCACCATTTGCGGTGGGGCAGTGTCCGGAGTGACGGAAGGGGAGAGCAGGTGGCTGCAGCTATCCTCAACTCCAACTTGTCTCTTCTGAATGACGGTAGTGCGACTCGAGTGGACGAACGATTTGGCACAGCGTCGGCTATAGATCTTTCTATAGTTGACGCTGCCTTGCTATTAGATTGTAAATTTTCTACATACGACGACTCTCTGGGTAGTGACCATTTTCCGATCTGCATTTCTTATGAGTGTGGCGCCCCGACGGCTACTCCCGAGGTGCGCTACAACCTTAGGAAGGCAGACTGGGGGGCATACTCAGAAGCCGTTCGTATAGACACCATTGGACAAGACATCAACACCAAAATTACACACATACAACAAGCTATAATACACGCTGCAGATTTAACAATTCCTAAGACTTCTGCAAAAACCCACAGGCCTGGAGTTCCATGGTGGACACCAGACTGCCGACGAGTTGTCTGTGAGCGAAATAGGAGTTGCCGTTTATTTAATAGAATTCCATCACTTGTAAACTTAATTGAGTATAAAAAAGCTAGAGCCAAGGCTAGGAGAGTTCTCAGGGAGTGTAAGAGAGAGTCTTGGCGGGCGTTCGTCTCCACTATTAACAAGGATACCCCTTCCTCTGAGGTATGGTCCGCTATAAACCGGGTCAGATCCAAAGGAGGAAGGAGTTTTATCCCACAGGTGAGTAGTGGAGGGCGGATTCTCGACGATCCCCAGGCCATTGCCAACACCCTAGGCCAGAAGTTTGCGGATGCCAGTAGCTCCACCAATCATGATCCACGCTTCGGCGTGTTCCGTGATCGTGCCGAGCTCTTGCATCTCGACTTCGAGAATGGGGACGAACAGGGCTACAATCGAGCATTTTCCCCAGAGGAACTTTCCTTTGCTATTAATAAGGGCAAGGGCTCTACTCCTGGACCTGACGGTATACGATACGAGATGATTAAGCACCTTGACCAGGGAAACCTGGACAAATTGCTAGAAGTGTACAATGAGATCTGGACGTCCAGAACGTTTCCAAACTCATGGCACTTTGCCCATGTCGTACCGATCCCGAAGAGGGACAAATGCCCGAATAACACCAACTCATTCCGTCCGATTTCGCTCACAAACTGTCTGTGTAAGGTCATGGAACGTATGATAAAGCGTAGACTAATGTATTTTTTGGAAAGTAACAACTTATTGAATGATCGACAGTGTGGTTTCCGCCAAGGTAGAAGCACACTAGATCATTTAATAAGTCTTGAAACTGACATCTCAAAAGCTCTTTGCAGTAAAGAAACATTAATTGCAGTATTTTTAGACATAGAAAAAGCTTTCGACATGACATGGCGGACTGGCCTCATGATGAAGCTCCACGCCATGGGTCTGAGAGGTAATTTACCAATTTTCATCAGTAATTTTTTGCAAGACCGGACTTTTTCCGTCAAACTAAAAGGTAACGTAAAATCAGACATATTTGTCTTAGAAAATGGAGTTCCACAAGGTAGCGTTTTGGGCCCGATTTTATTTCTTGTAATTATTAATGATTTCCTATCACCAGCCCCCAGCTTGAGTGACCTCAAATTCTCCTTGTTTGCTGACGATTGCGCAATCTGGCGCTCCTCTCGAGTTGAGAGGCTATCTGCACAAAGGGTGCAAGCCGGCCTAAAAGCCGCGGAACAGTGGGCAATACAATGGGGATTTAGGTTTTCAGTTGAGAAGACAGTAGGAGTAGTCTTCACTAAGAAACGTAACATTAGAAATCCAGTATTAAAATTAAATGATACTCCTATTAAATTTCAGACTTCAGTAAAATTTCTCGGTGTTCATTTTGACCGGAAATTAACGTGGAAAAACCACATTAACGAACTTGAAAGTAAATGTCTTAAAGTCACAAACATCCTGAAAGTTTTATCAGGTACTACATGGGGAGCCGATAGGAAATCTTTATTAATGGTGTATAAGACCCTGATCAGATCAAAACTTGATTATGGATGCCAGTTGTATGCTTCGGCATGCGACACCACACTCGCAAGGCTAACCAGAATACAGAACCGATGCCTTCGTCTATGTCTGGGTGCCTACAGGTGTACACGTGTAGTTAAACTAGAGGTTGAGGCCCACGTCCCTCCACTTCACATCAGGAGGGACATGTTGACGCTAAGGTACGGGTTGAGTGCGGCTAGGAAGCGCGGCACAGGCCACCCAGGTTGGTGTGCTGTTGCCAACTTCCGTTTCCTGCAGCTGCGTAAGTCCCCGTCCTCGGTTGTCCGCCTCCAGACCTTGTGCCAGGGTGCTGGTATCCATTTCGGAGATGTTGATAGATACGTTCCACCGTTGTGTCCGCCATGGGAGAACCCCAACCTCCATGTGGAAACATCGTGGCTTCCGGGAGCAAAGAATGACTTTCATCCTGAGCTCCTGAGGCAACTTTTCTATCAATTTCTTGAAGGATTCAGCACCTATACTCACGTGTACACCGACGGGTCCAAGACTGACGACAACGTTGGAGCCGGTATCTGGAGCAGAGACGAGGAGTGGAGCTCCCGCCTGCCGCGGCATGCAACTATTTTCTCTGCAGAAATGTTCGCAATTAGTAAAGCCATTGACATTGCAATAACAAGCAATGTCAGTGATGTTGCTGTCATTTCAGATTCCATGTCAGCTCTTAAAGCAATTGAAGGTGGTGATACTACCAGCAATGAAATACAGGGCAACATTATTAATAAATTACATGAGTGTGCCAAGAATATTGTGCTGGTGTGGGTGCCTGGGCATTGTAACATTTGGGGCAATGAACAGGCAGACAGATTAGCAAGAGCGACTGTGGGTCTCGGGGAGACAACTAATGTGCCCTGGGAGACTCAGTCGTGTCTCTCCTTGGGGAAGACATATACATTTGAAAAGTGGCAACATGATTGGACTAGGCTAAATCTCCACAACACCTGGAAGCCTAACATAGGTAACTGGCCCTCAGCATACAGGAAGAATAGGAGGGAAGAGGTCGTTCTCGCCAGACTTAGGCTGAACTGCACCTATCTGACCCACCTAGGGGCCTACCTTGATCAGTCCTTTCCACCCATCTGTTCCACTTGCAACCAAACTCTCTCCATCAAACATATTCTGACTGAGTGCAGCCAGTACGAACCAGAGCGCCGGCAGCTGGTTATCCTAGCTGCCGAGCAAGGCTTCGTGCTGACTGTACCCAACCTATTGCAAGATGATGTCACCATCAGTGACGTTGTAATAACCTTCCTCAAGGAGACCCATCTTATCGGCATGCTATGATTGACACACGCATGAACTCTTTTTATATCTATTATATGTATACAACCATGCCTAAAGAAAATAAAAATGAATAAAACAAAATTAAAACATACAACATGAGAAACACATCACAAACCTTATCATTACATACAACACTCACATTTATCAAGTTAAACTGACACCCACCAACACATATTCAAACAAAAAGACACGGGCTACAAAAGACTTTAAAAAAAAAAATAAATAAAAAAAAAAAAATAAAAAAAAAAAAATCACAGAGAAACTAGTCACCTGACAAGCCATTTCATCTGGTTTGTCAGTAAATCACCATCATATCACTCATGCATACCATAATTCATCCCCAATAAAAACAACAAGAAGAAAGAACTAACCAAAATACCAAGAACAAGAAGAACACAAGAATAACAAGAAAAGAAGAAACAAGAACATCAGATTAGTTGTAGCAAAAAAGAAGAGCAAGATTAGAAGAAGAAAGAAAACATCAGCTCCGGCCGAAATAGCCTAATGGCGAAGAGGCCAGAAAACCCTAACAACTTTGAACTTTGAATGACACCGCACACTTGAGACCTGAACCTCGGCGAGGTTGGTTCTCCCGGCTCCCCGATCCTTCCCCCCGAGGTACCGCGTGACCATGATCATGATCACCCTAGCCCAGGCGAAGGTTGTGAGACTGATTCCGGTCGAGCACCCTTCGCGCAAGAAACTAAATCTTCTTGTGATTAAAGATTTTTTTGACCACATTGGACTAAAGGGGGTGACAGGGGTCGTCCGGAGTAGCGGTGGTACCCTTGTCATCACGTTCGAAGAATGGGGGCAGGCCCACAAATTACCCCATCGAACGATCATCAATGGAGTCGACGTCATGTTTGACGCCCTACTTCAGGATAACTTGGTTTTGGGAGTCATTTCCCACTCTGAAATTGAGTATCTCGAAAGAGACGAACTTGGCGAGCTGATTGGAGATCAGCTCGCAGTACTTAGGAAGCTGACCAGCACAACTGCCCTGGTTGGTTCTCCTAAGGAACTTCCCAGCTCCGTTATACTGGGTTGGGAGAAAATCCCAGTGAAACCTCAACAGCCAAAACCCACTCGTTGCTACAATTGCCAGAAATATGGCCATCTGGCGAGGAAGTGTCGCGCTCCCAAGGTGTGCTCTAGCTGCGGGGCACCCGGCCACACCGACGCTGACTGCCAGGCGGCCGTTAAGAAGTGCGCGGCTTGTGGTGGCCCTCACTCCTCCTCCGACCGGCTTTGTCCCAAGTGGAGGGAGGAGTGCAGGGTGGCCAGGCTGCGGTCTAAGGAAAAGTTGACTTACAAGGAGGCTCTCCTTGCAGTCAAGACTCTAGAAAAAAACAACCAAGACCGAAACAAACAAGAAAAGAACAAACAAGACAAAAACGAACAAGAAAAGAACAATCAAGATATCAACAAAGAAGAACCTGATAATATTATAGAAGACCAGACAGAACAAGACCAAAAAGAAGAAGACGAAGAACAAGAAGTAGAATGGAAAGTAAAAACTAAAAGAAGAACAAAGAGAAAAAAGAAGACCAACCAATCAGCTTCGGCCGAAATAGCCTAACGGCGAAGAGGCCAGAAATCCCAAACAACTTGAACTTGAATGACACCGCCACTTGAGACCTGAACCTCGGCGAGGTAGGTTCTCCCGGCTCCCCGCTCCTTCCCCCCGAGGTACCGCGTGACCATGATCATGATCACCCTAGCCCAGGCGAAGGTTGTGAGACTGATTCCGGTCGAGCACCATTCGCGCAAGAAACTAAATCTTCTTGTGATTAAAGATTTTTTTGACCACATTGGACTAAAGGGGGTGACAGGGGTCGTCCGGAGTAGCGGTGGTACCCTTGTCATCACGTTCGAAGAATGGGGGCAGGCCCACAAATTACCCCATCGAACGATCATCAATGGAGTCGACGTCATGTTTGACGCCCTACTTCAGGATAACTTGGTTTTGGGAGTTATTTCCCACTCTGAAATTGAGTATCTCGAAAGAGACGAACTTGGCGAGCTGATTGGAGATCAGCTCGCAGTACTTAGGAAGCTGACCAGCACAACTGCCCTGGTTGGTTCTCCTAAGGAACTTCCCAGCTCCGTTATACTGGGTTGGGAGAAAATCCCAGTGAAACCTCAACAGCCAAAACCCACTCGTTGCTACAATTGCCAGAAATATGGCCATCTGGCGAGGAAGTGTCGCGCTCCCAAGGTGTGCTCTAGCTGCGGGGCACCCGGCCACACCGACGCTGACTGCCAGGCGGCCGTTAAGAAGTGCGCGGCTTGTGGTGGCCCTCACTCCTCCTCCGACCGGCTTTGTCCCAAGTGGAGGGAGGAGTGCAGGGTGGCCAGGCTGCGGTCTAAGGAAAAGTTGACTTACAAGGAGGCTCTCCTTGCAGTCAAGACTCTAGAAAAAAACAACCAAGACCGAAACAAACAAGAAAAGAACAAACAAGACAAAAACGAACAAGAAAAGAACAATCAAGATATCAACAAAGAAGAACCTGATAATATTATAGAAGACCAGACAGAACAAGACCAAAAAGAAGAAGACGAAGAACAAGAAGTAGAATGGAAAGTAAAAACTAAAAGAAGAACAAAGAGAAAAAAGAAGACCAACCAATCAGCTTCGGCCGAAATAGCCTAACGGCGAAGAGGCCAGAAATCCCAAACAACTTGAACTTGAATGACACCGCCACTTGAGACCTGAACCTCGGCGAGGTTGGTTCTCCCGGCTCCCCGCTCCTTCCCCCCGAGGTACCGCGTGACCATGATCATGATCACCCTAGCCCAGGCGAAGGTTGTGAGACTGATTCCGGTCGAGCACCCTTCGCGCAAGAAACTAAATCTTCTTGTGATTAAAGATTTTTTTGACCACATTGGACTAAAGGGGGTGACAGGGGTCGTCCGGAGTAGCGGTGGTACCCTTGTCATCACGTTCGAGGAATGGGGGCAGGCCCACAAATTACCCTACCGAACGATTATCAATGGAGTCGACGTCATGTTTGACGCCTTACTTCAGGATAACTTAGTTTTGGGAGTCATTTCCCACTCTGAAATTGAGTATCTCGAAAGAGACGAACTTGCCGAGCTGATTGGAGATCAGCTCGCAGTACTTAGGAAGCTGACCAGCACAACTGCCCTGGT
The DNA here is from genome assembly GCA_958450375.1 of Homarus gammarus. NCBI lineage: Eukaryota > Metazoa > Arthropoda > Malacostraca > Decapoda > Nephropidae > Homarus > Homarus gammarus. The sequence continues at coordinate 4,190,421 of CAUDMG010003604.1, forward strand.
TGGTTCTCCTAAGGAACTTCCTAGCTCCGTTATACTGGGTTGGGAGAAAATCCCAGTAAAACCTCAACAGCCAAAACCCACTCGTTGCTACAATTGCCAGAAATATGGCCATCTGGCGAGGAAGTGTCGTGCTCCCAAGGTGTGCTCTAGCTGCGGGGCACCCGGCCACACCGACGCTGACTGCCAGGCGGCCGTTAAGAAGTGCGCGGCTTGTGGTGACTCTCACTCCTCCTCCGACCGGCTTTGTCCCAAGTGGAGGGAGGAGTGCAGGGTGGCCAGGCTGCGGGCTAAGGAAAAATTGACTTACAGGGAGGCTCTCCTTGCAGTCAAGACTCGAGAAAAAAACAACCAAGACCAAAACAAACAAGAAAAGAACAAACAAGACAAAAACGAACAAGAAAAGAACATTCAAGATATGAACAACGAAGAACCTGATAATATTATAGAAGACCAGACAGAACAAGACCAAAAAGAAGAAGACGAAGAACAAGTAGAAAAATGGAAAGTAAAAACTAAAAGAAGAACAAAGAGAAAAAAGAAGTCCAACCAATCAGCTTCGGCCGAAATAGCCTAACGGCGAAGAGGCCAGTAATCCCAAACAACTTGAACTTGAATGACACCGGAACTTCGTAATTCGCGCTGACGACGCAACAATACTGCTCAGCTGCTAGTGAAATACCAATTGAATTCCAGGCTACGAAACTGTTTTTCAACACTGCAACACTGTAATGTCTAGGGAATGCTGAGTGGAGTCTACCTCAACCGGCTCAATCTGGATATGTACCAACAGGCTGTAATGTTTGTATATTACGAATTCTGCACGTATTTGTATGTGACAGAGATAAGGAGCGCTCACTACATATCGTCTCAATACGGGATATAGTTTTAAACACTCGGATTATGTAACGCGTCACTGCTGTGTGGTTTCTTGTTTTTCACAAGACACAGACGGATGATACGACTACCAGTTTGAAGAATCCGTACACACCGCTTGCCACCTATATGAATCGGCTGCTTGTCCAATTAACCAGTCCGTTCACACATATTTATATTTGGGTTTTAAGTAACGAAACCCAAACGGTAGTTCCTTTGTTTTATTATAAAAGGTTGTAGATATAATTCCTGAGTGTATATCAACCGTAAGTCTCACTGTCTAGGAGTGAATGAGAAAGGGACGGCGTTTATGTATGATAAACGTTAGGTCACGTCCTTACGATATGAGTTGAGGTGAGCTACTGAAGCTTGGGGGCATCGCAGTGCGTGCTTACAGATATGCTGAGCTATGGGTCTCGCCCTCTTGGGTAAGTTGCCCGCTCACGTGTCCATCTCATGTCTTACTCATAGACAGTGGAAAGTTACAGGGTGGTGAATCTGAATATAATATCAGATGTATTGACCCATTTATATAATATGTTCTGTTGATGAGACAGGGGCCTATTACACCACACAGTACTGTACACCCTCCACACACACTAACCCTCCACACACAAAACCCTCCACACAGTACTGTACACCCAAAACACACTATAACCCTCCACACACTACTGTACACCCTCCACACACTATAACCTTCCACACACTAAACCCTCCACACAGTACTTTACACCCTCCAAACACACTAACCCTCCACACACTATAACCCTCCACACAGTACTGTACACCCTCCACACACAATAACTCTCCACACAGTAAACCCTCCACACAGTACTGTACACCCTCCACACACAATAACCCTCCACACACTATATCCCTCCACACAGTACTGTACACCCTCCACACACTATAAACCTCCACACACTAAACCCTCCACACAGTACTGTACACCCTCCACACACTATAACCCTCCACACACTCAACCCTCCACACAGTACTGTACACCCTCCACACACTATAACCCTCCACACACTAAACCCTCCACACAGTACCGTACACCCTCCACACACTATAACCCTTCACACAATAACCCTCCACACACTATAACCCTCCACACACTATAACCCTCTACACACAATAACTCTCCACACACAATAACCCTCAACACACAATAACCCTCCACACACAATAACCCTCCACACACTATAACCCTCCACACACTATAACCCTCCACACATAATAACCCTCCACACACTATAACCATCCACACACAATAGCCCTCCACACACAATAACCCTCCACACACAATAACCCTCCATACACTATAACCCTCCACACACTAAACCCTCCACACAGTAATGTACACCCTCCACACACTAAACCCTCCACACACAATAACCCTCCACACCCTATAACCCTCCACGCACTAAACCCTCCACACACTATAACCCTCCACTCACTATAACCTTCACGGAGTACTGTGCTGTACACCCTCCACACACTAAACCCTCCACATACTAAACCCTCCACACACTATAACCCTCCACACACTATAACCCTCCACACACAATAACCCTCCACACACTATAACCCTACACAGAGTACTGTGCTGTACACCCTCCACACACTATAGCCCTCCACACACTAAACCCTCCACACACAATAACCCTCCACACACTATAACGCTCCACACACAATAACCCTCCACACACTATAACCCTCCACACACTATAACCCTCCACACAGTACTGTACACCCTCCACACACTATAACCCTCCACACACTAAACCCTCCACACACAATAACCCTCCACACAATAACCCTCCTCACACTATAACCCTCCATACATGTAATAGGCCCCTGTCTCATCAACAGAACGTATTATATAAATGGGTCAATACATCTGATATTATAATCAGATTCACCACCCTGTAACTTTCCACTGTCTATGAGTAAGACATGAGATGGACACGTGAGCGGGCAACTCACCCAAGAGGGCGAGACCCATAGCTCAGCATTTCTGTAAGCACACACTGCAATGCCCTTAAGCTTCAGTAGCTCACCTCAACTCATATCGTAAGGACGTGACGTAACGTTTATCATATATAAACGCCGTCCCCTTCTCATTCACTCCTAGACAGTGAGACTTACGGTTGATATACACTCAGGAATTATATATACAACCTTTTATAATAAAACAAAGGAACTACCGTTTGGGTTTCGTTACTTAAAACCCAAATATAAATATGTGTGAACGGACTGGTTAATTGGACAAGCAGCCGATTCATATTGGTGGCAAGCGGTGTGTACGGATTTTTCCAACTGGTAGTCGTATCATCCGTCTGTGTTTTGTGAAAAACAAGAAAACACACAGCAGTGACGCGTTACATATTCCAAGTGTTTAAAACTATATCCCGTATTGAGACGATATTTAGTAAGCGCTCCTTATCTCTGTCACATACAAATACATGCAGAATTCGTAATATACATATATTACAGCCTGTTGGTACATATCCAGATTGAGCCAGTTGAGATAGACTCCACTCAGCATTCCCTAGACATTACAGTGTTGCAGTGTTGAAGAACAGTTTCGTAGCCTGGACTTCAATTGGTATTTCACTAACAGCTGGGCAGTATTGTTGTGTCGTCAGCGCGAATTACGAAATTCCGGTGTCATCATACAGATCTCCATATATACGTGGACTGTGAAGACTTGGCACACGGCAGTTTCGCCAGCGACCCAGCAACGACCAGTGTGATAACCAATCATCAGCAGTTTCTGATCGCCGGAGGAGGATCTCACCTAATACAAGTGGATTCGTCTCTCACCAAAGCAGAAGCGTCTTCTCGTTGCCAAGGAAACCAGCAGCAGCGCACGCATCCTAGGAAGAGGCCCCGCCCACACTCCACCCACCACTCGACTCAGAACTTTTGAAGGATCACATTTTCTATACAGACTAACTACTCTGTATAAATAGGTATTTAAATTACATAATTCTACACACATGAACATGTTCGAGAGATATCTTCACACCGATAGGTTCGTCGGATAGGATTATTTCAATGATAAAGTGTCGAATGTAAGATTAATGTATTGAAATCCTATAATTTACAGTAGTTTGCAAGTGTCTGTCTTCTTATTGATAATTTAATAATTAACTACAATTCATATTCATTTGTCTTGTAAATGAGAGGCAAGTGATCTACTTACTGTTAAGTATTCATTGACCCAAGGGGGCTAATAGATAATTTCTAAGTTTCCCATGTCTAATCTAGATGAAATCGAACGCCTAGTGCAACTGTTTGCTGATAACCAACTCATCGACGATCAAGCCCAGACTGACATAGATTTTGAGTATGGAACACAGTTAAATGAGTCGGTAGGAAGTAGTGAGAAAGTTATAGACGAATCATTTGACGACTTAAACCGTCGTACCCTACGGTCTGGTAATCACTATAGTACCTCACCTAAGTATACTAAAACAGTTACCCCTGTTACAGGTGATAGTGTGTCTGTTGCTAAACCTTATTAACTCAGCCTTCTGTTAGGAGTAAGAATACTATCTTGCTTAATACTAACACTACAATGGCGTCTTCTAACCCTCACACCAGTACTACTACCACACCTAAAGCTGATAATGTTATTAATATCATGCAGCGCGGCGACTATGTTCGAAATTTCACGGGACAAGACGATTATAGGGTCGCACATTTTATTCGTGCATGTGAAGATAGCATGCGCAATAGTCACATAACGACTGACGAAGAAAAGAAAGCATATGTACGTTCCCATATAACGCAGGGTTCCTATGCAGGCAGTCGTTTAAATGCGTTTGGTTTACAAAGCCCTGACTATGAAAAGTTCAAGCGAACGCTAATTGGGATTTTTGGGGGTAGGTCACAGCTGGGCCAACTGCAATGGATCTTCAGATGGTTGGATCGCTGTATTCCAGGTATACGAAACGAAACACCTGTTGACGCTGTTGACATAGCAGGCGAGGTTCGCCAGGACATGCAAGCGACCTTCCGGTCCTCAGGCTGGTACAACTCACAGGGTGATATGCCACCGGACAATGTGGAAACATTGATAGAACTAATAAGTTTTCTTCTTTCCGTCCGTGTTCCCTTATATAGCCGGGCACAGGAAGTACAGTATGAACCACCCTTGGATATGGTGGAATACGCAAACAAGCTCTGTCCCCAGGCTACGGGCCCCTTACTGGCGCAGCCCTCAGTGACGTCACCACAACCCCAGCCGTCTCAGATGCCACAGATGCCTCACTCTCAGACTCCTTATGCGACACACTTAGCTTCGATTATTCCTCCCCGCCTAACATATAAACAGAAAACATCGTTATGGTGCGCACATTGTAATAAACATGGCCACGTAATGGAAGATTGTTTTCAGCTCCGAGGTATTAGTGCAAATAAAGCACCCGGTGCAAAGCCACTCTCAAGGTCAAACAGTGAGGGAGCCAAAGCAGCACCTCCTCCTACCCAGACAGCGCGCAAATGGTGCGCTCTTCACAAATCGACATCTCATAGTTCACATGAGTGCGATATACTAATAAAGGCTAGGGGAGTGGACCTAAGTGAAACGGAGGTGTCGTATAGGCGCAAGCAGAAACGTCCCCAGGACAAGTCATCCGGGGAAGACCAGCGCACACCACAGCACGGAGAGGGATAGACAGGGTAATTCCCACCCCTCCTCACAGCACTTCTATAGCGGCCTCATTAGTAGCGGCGCTTAGCAAAGTGGAAGTGTTGTCAGTGCCGGTGAGAGTGGATAATACCAGATTGGCTCTTGATATAGACACAGGTACTTGCACTATTGTATTGGCCTTGACATCATATCACGAGTTACAACGTAAATTCCCTCACCAAAAATTCAAATGGAGGCCTAGTAACGCTGAGCTCGAAGGAGTTTCAGGTACTCAGCTGAGCATCAAAGGAATGGTGACGTTACCACTCAGATTCTCAAGACGTGGTTCTCCCTTCTACGCGGACTTTTATATAGTTCAGCAGTTCAATTTGCCAGCTGACGGGTTACTTGGTCTACCAACTCTTCGAAAGAACATGATAGATGTTCATCCACGTAATAATAATGTTACGTTTAAAGGTGTTTCCTACACAGCAATGAGTCATTCTGAACCTATGCTCACCGCTAGGACGAAAGTGTTGTCTACCAATCCTATTAAGAGGAAGGCGGATCATGCGTCAGGGATACCTCTCGACCTCAACCACACACCTTCCCAGCGTGATTACAGCAGCAAGAGTTGGAAGATAGTACCTGCAATTTTGAAGAGTGCTCTCCATTACCAGAATGAGGAATTCACCAACGCAACAATCCTGTGAGCTGAAGTGAACATTAGTTTCTGCAAATGATTCGTTCACTGCCCAGGGTGTGACAGGACGTGACTGCAGTTGTTGTGACTACTCATCAATCAACATCCTGTCAACAAAATTCTTTCATATGGCGTGAACAACCCCCAGTTACCAACACCCAGCACCCAGCACCCACCCTAGTGATGATGACACATCCGGTCTGAGAGATGGTCTCTGCATTCTGTGGTATGGTGTTGTGGATGACGTTGTGTGACCATTAGCGGCGGTTTGCTGTACTCAGGATTTTTGTGAACATTGACCCAGTCACCGGACCTTGGAATCAGCTGTGTCTGCTGTGAGACACACACACACAAGTCTACGGGATTGCGGCAGCAATTTCACATTATCAAGAAATTAAAGAAAGGATGTTATTTGTGTGATTTTCTAGATATCACAGCAATGTCGAAGTGCAACCAAATAAATTCCCAATTCGAGGTATTGTTGCGAATTGCCAACAGACTCGACTGGCCAGGATAGATCAAATAGCGCCACATGTTAAGGTGATCGATCATCCACAGGGCAAGACACGCCTTTTAGAGCTGCTTGCCGTCTACAGAAATATAGTAGCCTTGCCAGGGGAAACGCTAGGTCAGACAGATTTAACATCCCATCATATAGCGTTAAAGGAAGGAACCAACCCTATTTACGTACCAGCTTATAGACTACCTCATAGCCAGCTCGCTGTAGTGCAAGGTATGGTACAGGGTATGTTAGATGAGAATGTCATTAGACACTCAAAATCCCCCTTTAATAGCCCATTATTCCTCGTCCCGAAAACGGATGGTGGATGGCGCCCTGTCATAGATTTCAGGCGCGTAAATGATCAAACAATCCCTGATAGGTACCCAATGCCTAGCTTGAGTGACATATTGCAATCCTTAGGCAAGGATAATGCGGTTGCGGTATTTAGCAACATAGATTTGCTTAGTGGGTATTGGCAAATACCACTCGATGAAAAATCACGAGAAATCACGGCATTTAGCACGCCTCTAGGCCACTTTGAGTTTCTACGAATGCCATTTGGTCTCAGAAATGCCCCACTAACATTTCAAAGAATGATCAACACCCTGTTTGCCGGACTCATTGGTAACACAGTCTGCGCTTATTTGGATGATCTAATAGTAGTCAGTGAGGACGTCGATTCCCATCTGATTAAACTGCGTGAAGTTTTGGCCAAACTTTCCACAGCAGGCCTCAAAATAAAACTCTCAAAGTGCGAGTTTTTAAAATCCTGAATCCATTTCCTTGGTCATGTAGTCGACGGTGAGGGCATACACACAGTTAATGATAAAGTCAAAGCTGTATCTCAGTTCCCGCGTCCTACCTCAAATGATCATGTGCGTAGCTTTCTCGGATTATCTGGTTATTATCGTTCCTTTATCAAGGACTATGCAACATTAGCATCGCCCCTAACGAGGTTGCTCAAAAAAGATGCAGTGTTTATATGGGATGCTGAACATGAGGAAAGTTTTACGGCATTGAAGACAGCGCTAACCAATGCCTCGGTTCTAGCATTCCCAGACTACACTCAACCTTTCACTCTCTGTACTGACGCTTCCGGAATTGGAGTCGGAGCAGTGCTCATGCAAGAGGACACGCGTGGGAAGTTTAGAGTGATAGCATTTGCAAGTCGCAAACTAATCGATGCTGAAACACGTTATTCGGTGACGCATTTAGAAACGTTAGCCGTTGTGTGGGCACTTAAGAAGTTCAAAGACATTATCTTTGGCTACAAGATAACTGTTTTTACTGATCATGCGGCAGTCACCGAACTGTTCCATGGCAGAAACTTATCAGGCAGATTAGCACGCTGGTATCTGACAATTCAAGAGTTTGACCCCGAATTTAGGTATTTACCTGGGAGGGCGAATGTTGTCGCCGACGCTCTGTCAAGAAATATAGCACCAGTAATGCCTGTATCAGCATTCACTCTTTCGCAGCTGGAAGAGGAGCAACGACGCGACCCATATTGGTCAGCTGTTATTTTTGCTCTCGAATCGGGCGAGGATGTTAAACTCCCCAAGTTATTTCTTCCCTTAAGTCAGTTTGAATTACGACATAACATACTCCATAGGACGAGAAAATCTCCTGAGGGTAATGTGTCTCAAATAGTCGTACCTGACACGTTGCGCAAAGCAGTAATGACAAAGTTCCACGATGTCCCACAAGCAGATCACCAAGGTCGTGATAAATGCTTAGCGGATTTACGAAACAAGTATTTCTGGAACACTATGAAGAAAGACATAGAATTACACATAGCTAATTGTTTGGCATGTGCTCAACAAAAAGGATCAACAGGATCACGTGCCCCGATTCTACAATATCCTACACCAGACCGTCCGTTTGACACAGTCGCTGTTGACTTGTTACAACTCCCAATGAGTCATCAGGGATCAGGATACGTCTTAGTGTGTGTGGATCATTTTTCCAGGTTCGTGGTCTTGGTCCCACTAAAAAGCAAAACGGCCGAAGCAGTAGCCTATGCATTAGTGATGAACCTCATATGTCCATATACTACGCCTAAAGTTCTACTCTCTGATAATGGAACAGAGTTCAAGAATGAGCTAATAGAGCATATATGTGCACAATATGGAATTAAACAAACTTTTGTGACAGCTTATCATCCACAGGCTAATGGCCTTGCTGAAAGAACCAATCGTAAAATCCTAGAAATACTGCGTCCAATCGTTAGTGGTTTTCAATACGCATGGGAGGATTGGTTACCGCAGGTTGCAGCGTCGATAAATGGGTCAGTTAATAGCTCAACGGGCAAAACACCCTACTATATTGTCTATGGTACAGATAAACGTCTGCCTTACGACATCCTTACAGAGGCGCCATACCCGGTATATAATACGGATGATTTTGCGGCAAAACAAATTCATGTCTTTACAGAAATTCATAACCAAGTACGATCACAGCTAGCGGCGTCACGCGCCGAAATGATCATCAAACAACATAAACATGCTAAACCTATCGCACTGAACGTTGGGGACGCTGTTATGTTACAGGAACCTGAAAGGAACTCCAAACTTTCGGCGAAATTTTCTGGTCCATTCCGCATAATCTCAAAAGAAGCAGGCAACAAATTCAAAATATGGAAGCCTAATGCACAGATCGCAGGTGTCGTGCACGCGGATCGTCTGAAGAAGACCCAGATAAATGTCTTACCTCCAGTTGATGATAATGTGATTGATACATCCTTACAGACTGTTCAGAAGCAAAATGTCCCAAATGACTATTGAATGAAACTACGTTCTGCGAGTTGAAGTTAACTCGTACTTTCGCGTTAGATGGAAAACGTCGACGGCCAACTACAATCAGCATTGGACATTCTTCATGGTCTCAGCACAGCTTCGATGAATTCGACAATAGTTTCATGGACGTTGTCGTTCAAGCTGTATCTCAACAGAATCGTGTTGTTTCTCAAACCTTTCACGCGATTACTGCTCTAGAATCAAAGGTTAATGCAATCATAATGGAGTCTAACCAAGTTTCGAGGATTGTTACTAGGTTACAGAAAGCAATCCCGACGTTAGAATGGCTCCTTTACTTCACAGAATATTTGAATGCTGCTGAAATTTCAGTTCATAAAATTGTAACCTCTAAAAATGAACTAATAGACAGCATTGTAGATGCCGGGATAGGACGTGTGGACGCGAAGCTTGTGCCTGTGCAGACGCTTCTTGAAGCTTTAAAAATGGCCAAGTTGCGGTATCATTTAACTTCGATTTTCAATGACAATGAGGTTCAATATTATTACCCACTGTTGGAGTCAACCCTCACGCACAATGCAATTCTGATCCACATTCCTATGCGAGGGCAACATGAGTTTAATGCATGGCATTTAGAACCTTTCCCCTGGTTTGTGAACGACACACTGTATACCCTAGATAGGCCTAAAGAACTTTTCTTAGTAGATGAAGAATATTCATTGTTATCAATAGAGGATTCTGAGGTACTGTCACGGTGTAAGTCGTCTTATCTACTCCTACACGTATGTCCAGCCTACATGTTTGCATTTATTCCTGCTGCAGAGGGAATATGTGAATTGGCGGTCATACAACCAAATGTACGCACAGCGTTAGCGCAATGCAGTTATAGGCCAGTTAGTCTAAAGACTGTGTTCCACGCTCACCTTCACAATGTGCAGTATTTGTTCTTTCTAAATCTCACTACTGTAATTTTAAAATGCCAAAATGGTGTTAAGCAGCTAGTTGTGAAAGGGCATTACAAGGCTCCTGATTACTGTGAAATCACTTGTAGTATATTACGGACCTTGCCTACTCATCAGCATTTTGCGTTAAATCGAAAACTCAAGTCTGCTTTAATTCCACTTCCTATAATGAATTTCACTATCAAGGATATTCAAATAGTATCAGAGAAATTAAAAGCTTTAGCTTTTTTGAACGAGACACATTTTGCTGATTTGAATAATAACTTGCCATTTTACCTGTCATGGGAATTTGCACTACCAAGTCTTACGATTCCCTCTATTTTGTTAATACTGGCAATTATGTTCCTGTTATTACCGGGCAGTATCATCCAAATTCAACATTGTTCATAACATACTAACCCGTACGACACAAAAGTCTAGGTCCCCTGTAGTAGCAAATACCCCTACAGTAATAGATTCCCCAGCTTAGTGTCTACATATCTGTTTATAACATGGTTAGGGTTGTCTAGGATGTACTGTACTCTGTGAGTTATTTAGGCCCCACGGAGCTCGGCTGGTAGGTGACCGAGCAATGTAATAGGCCCCTGTCTCATCAACAGAACGTATTATATAAATGGGTCAATACATCTGATATTATATTCAGATTCACCACCCTGTAACTTTCCACTGTCTATGAGTAAGACATGAGATGGACACGTGAGTGGGCAACTCACCCAAGAGGGCGAGACCCATAGCTCAGCATTTCTGTAAGCACGCACTGCGATGCCCTTAAGCTTCAGTAACTCACCTCAACTCTTATCGTAAGGACGTGATCTAACGTTTATCATATATAAACGCCGTCCCCTTCTCATTCACTCCTAGACAGTGAGACTTACGGTTGATATACACTCAGGAATTATATATACAACCTTTTATAATAAAACAAAGGGACTACCGTTTGGGTTTCGTTACTTAAAACCCAAATATAAATATGTGTGAACGGACTGGTTAATTGGACAAGCAGCCGATTCACACACTACACCCTCCACACACTATAACCCTCCACACACTATAACCCTCCACACAAAATAACCCTCCACACACTATAACCCTCCACACACTAAACCCTCCACACAGTACTGTACACCATCCACACACAATAACCCTCCACACACTATAACCCTCCATACAGTACTGTGCACCCTCCACACACTAAAACCCTCCACACAGTACTGTACACCCTCCACACACAATAACCCTCCACACACTAAACCCTCCACACAGTACTGTGCTGTGAACCCTCCACACACTATAACCCTCCACACAGTACTGTACAACCTCCACACACTATAAGTCTCCACACACTAAACCCTTCACACACTACTGTACACCCTCCACACATTACTGTGCTGTACACCCTCCACACACTATAACCCTCCACACAGTACTGTACACCCTCCACAGAGTACTGTACACCCTCCACACACTATAACCCACCGCACACTAAACCCTCCACACAGTACTGTACTGTACACCCTCCACACAGTACTGTACACCCTCCACACAGTACTGTACACCCTCCACACACTAAACCCTCCACACACTATAACCCTCCAAACAGAACTGTGCTGTACACCCTCCACACACTATAACCCTCCACACAGCACTGTACACCCTCCACACACTATAATCCTCCACACAGTACTGTGCTGTACACCCTCCACACACTAAACCCTCCACAGTACTGTGCTGTACACCCTCCACACACTATAACCCTCCACACACTATAACCCTCCACACACTATAACCATCCACACAGTACTGTACACCCTCCACACACTAAACCCTCCACACAGTACTGTGCTGTACACCCTCCACATACTATAACCCTCCATACAGACCTGTACACCCTCCACACACTATAACTCTCCACACACTAAACCCTTCACACACTACTGTACACGAGGGAGTGACAGTTTTGCAAAAGTTTTCAAAATCTAATTGCTTGGGTTGGATTATTTGTCTATCGGCCACGCTAATTCCGAATATGTTTGAGTTTTTTACATCATTGCATTAGAAGGTTTGTGGATACTTTTGGGTTTGGCATGAAAAACGCGAAAAAACTGTAAATAATAAAGGGACTGGCAATGTGGCACAACCTGTTAAAATCAAGTTATTGAATTGGATTATTCGACTACTGTGTACACTGGTTCATAATATGCTATTGTTTTACAACTCAATGCGCTACAAATTATGCCGATATTTTTGCTGCAAGTCACCACATACGTGTATTTCGAAAACCAGGGCCCAATATTACCAACGGCGTGGATAGATTCCGTGGAATGAATTCAGGACATTCCCGCTCATGGAACATTACCAAACTCCGTATATGTGCCAATGGCAGGCCAATGGCAATATTTACAGAGTTTGTTGAGGCTCCCTGGACGGGAATGCCCTGAATTTATTCCACGGAATCTATTCACGCCGTTGGTAATATTCGTCCCAGGACTGATCAACGAATTCAGCCCAAGTAGCTTGACTTGGACAGTTAAGGACAAAATCTCAGTCCGTACTTTTGAATAAAATATTGTTCAATAGGTGGTGATATTGAAGTGCTGAAAGTTGTTTTTTCTGTGTTGTTTTGCAGTTAGTTCAAAGGGCCGCCACCAAGATGGGTCGTCCTAAGATTAGCAACACTCAGCTGCGCCAGGGTAACGATAAGGTGTTCGGGGTTCGGATGCCTCTGCCATCTAACAAGTTGCCTCTGAACAAGGAAGTTGGAAGTGCCCTGGCCTATGAAGCAGAAAACGAGAGGTTAAGGAGAAGAACAAATGCTTTTGATTATATGGATGCCACCAACAAGGTGACTGAGAAGTTCTCAGTCACCTTGTTGGTGGCATCCATATAATCAAAAGCATTTGTTCTTCTCCTTAACCTCTCGTTTTCTGCTTCATAGGCCAGGGCACTTCCAACTTCCTTGTTCAGAGGCAACTTGTTAGATGGCAGAGGCATCCGAACCCCGAACACCTTATCGTTACCCTGGCGCAGCTGAGTGTTGCTAATCTTAGGACGACCCATCTTGGTGGCGGCCCTTTGAACTAACTGCAAAACAACACAGAAAAAACAACTTTCAGCACTTCAATATCACCACCTATTGAACAATATTTTATTCAAAAGTACGGACTGAGATTTTGTCCTTAACTGTCCAAGTCAAGCTACTTGGGCTGAATTCGTTGATCAGTCCTGGGACGAATATTACCAACGGCGTGAATAGATTCCGTGGAATAAATTCAGGGCATTCCCGTCCAGGGAGCCTCAACAAACTCTGTAAATATTGCCATTGGCCTGCCATTGGCACATATACGGAGTTTGGTAATGTTCCATGAGCGGGAATGTCCTGAATTCATTCCACGGAATCTATCCACGCCGTTGGTAATATTGGGCCCTGGTTTTCGAAATACACGTATGTGGTGACTTGCAGCAAAAATATCGGCATAATTTGTAGCGCATTGAGTTGTAAAACAATAGCATATTATGAACCAGTGTACACAGTAGTCGAATAATCCAATTCAATAACTTGATTTTAACAGGTTGTGCCACATTGCCAGTCCCTTTATTATTTACAGTTTTTTCGCGTTTTTTCGTACTGTGCTGTACACCCTCCACACACTATAACCCTCCACACAGTACTGTACACCTTCCACACAGTACTGTACTCCCTCCACACAGTACTGTACACCCTCCACACACTATACTCCTCCACACACTAAACCCTCCACACAGTACTGTGCTGTGAACCCTCCACACACTATAACCCTCCACACAGTACTGTACAACCTCCACACACTATAAGTCTCCACACACTAAACCCTTCACACACTACTGTACACCCTCCACACATTACTGTACACACTCCACACAGTACTGTACACCCTCCACACAGTACTGTACACCCTCCACACAGTACTGTACTCCCTCCACACAGTACTGTACACCCTCCACACAGTACTGTACACACTCCACACAGTACTGTACACCCTCCACACAGTACTGTACACACTCCACACAGTACTGTACACCCTCCACACAGTACTGTACTCCCTCCACACAGTACTGTACACCCTCCACACAGTACTGTACACCCTCCACACAGTACTGTACACCCTCCACACAGTACTGTACACACTCCACACAGTACTGTACACCCTCCACACAGTACTGTACTCCCTCCACACAGTACTGTACACCCTCTACACAGTACTGTACACACTCCACACAGTACTGTACACCCTCCACACAGTACTGTACACACTCCACACAGTACTGTACACCCTCCACACAGTACTGTACACCCTCCACACAGTACTGTACTCCCTCCACACAGTACTGTACACCCTCCACGCAGTACTGTACTCCCTCCACACAGTACTGTACTCCCTCCACACAGTACTGTACACCCTCCACACAGTACTGTACACATTCCACATAGTACTGTACACCCTCCACACACTATAACCTTCCAGACAATACTGTACACCCTCCACACAGTGCTGTACTCCCTCCACACAGTACTGTGCTGTACACCCTCCACATAATATAACCCTCCACACAGTACTGTACACCCTCCACACAGTACTTTACACCCTCCACACACTATAACCCTCCACACAGTACTGTACACCCTCCACACAGTACTGTACACCCTCCACACAGTACTGTGCTGTGCACCCTCCACACACTATAACCCTCCACACAGTACTGTACACCCTCCACACCGTACTGTACACCCTCCACTCACTAAACCCTCCACACAGTACTGTACTACACCCTCCACACACTATAACCCTCCACACAGTACTGTACACCCTCCACACAGTACTGTACACCCTCCACACAGTACTGTGCTGTACACCCTCCACACACTATAACCCTCCACACAGTACTGTACACCCTCCACACTGTACTGTACACCCTCCACACACTAAACCCTTCACATAGTACTGTACACTCTCCACACACTAAACCCTCCACGCAGTGCTGTGCTGTACACCCTCCACACACTAAACCCTCCACACAGTACTGTACACCCTCCACACACTTTAACCCTCCACACACTATAACCCTCCACACACTAAACCCTCCACGCAGTACTGTGCTCTATACCCTCCACACACCAAACCCTCCACACAGTACTGTGCTGTACACCCTCCACACACTATAACCCTCCACACACTAAACCCTCCACACAGTACTGTGCTGTACACCCTCCACACACTATAACCCTCCACACACTAAACCCTCCACGCAGTACTGTGCTCTACACCCTCCACACACTATAACCCTCCACACACTAAACCCTCCACACAGTACTGTGCTGTACACCCTCCACACACCAAACCCTCCACGCAGTACTGTGCTCTACACCCTCCACACACTATAACCCTCCACTCACTAAACCCTCCACACACTATAACCCTCCACACACTAAACCCTCCACACAGTACTGTGCTGTACACCCTCCACACACTATAACCCTCCACACACCAAACCCTCCACGCAGCACTGTGCTCTACACCCTCCACACACTATAACCCTCCACACACTAAACCCTCCACACAGTACTGTGCTCTACACCCTCCACACAGTACTGTACACACCCACTCACACTAAACCGTCCACACACTACACACGATTTAGGTAAACAAATATTGAGGATTAACAGACGAGCCATTAATACAGGTCAACCAATTACTTGTAATCAATCAGTTGGCGTAACGATGCTGGTAAATACACAGTTAAGTTTCTAATGAAGCATGTTAACAATGAAGTCTTATAAGGAATGGTAAATACATGGATCGTATTCACTAATGTTCTTATGAACTTAGCGGTATATTTACAGAGTTTATTTGTGGGTCATTATAAGCGCCTTAGTAAAGTCTCAAGATTGTCAAACTGAACTAGATATCTTTACATGACATTTTATTTGAGTTAATTTTATTATTGTCAATGATCACTAATCAATTAGTGATGACACTGTTGAACAGTGATTAATTATTTAATTTTGTGTTTGAGAGAATTTTTTTCTTCGAAATTATAATCTTTAATCATCTGCATTTACCTCACGAGATCATTATATGTTTTTCGCGAAAAGAAAATCGCCTGGAACTTCTCAAAGACGAAATTCATAACGAATCATTTGCAAACGTCTCCTGAAAATGAGTCTTTTCCAAAGCTGTCACCTTCATTAGGAATATTATACTGGTAGGACACTCGGGTAAGCTCAATTACAAGACGGAAGTCAGTCAGCCAGGGTTGGGTTATATAAATTTTCGTTACCGCAGTCAAGGCATCAATAATTTCTAAGCGACGTATAATTTCCTAACTAACAACAACAAGGCGACTGTAATTTGTGTCAAAATGTATCGCTCTACCCTGTACGAAAACTTGTCATTGTGCACACTTATGATATTTTTTCACTCGAATAAGTTCTCAGTCAGTATATATCGTGATATTTTTCTCTCGTGGTTTGCGATAATTCTAATGAATTTTGAGGTCAATTTTTATTGCCTCCTTAAAAGCTCGATAACCATGACAAGATTTACTTGTGTTTACTGTACACATTGAATTAAAGTATTTCATAATAATTCTCTCTTGGTATGTACAGTTTTGATATAATTCAAGATATTTCTTTTGCTGTGCAAATAATAACATGATAAAACATATTCATAATATTTCTATGTTGATTTCATTTGACTAGATATATTTCACGGAATTTTCCTGATAATTAGCCAACAGGACACATTTCACCACTTTTTATTTTAGGGTTATAGAGACAAGTCTAACTATTTTACAACTGTTTACTCCTGATCACACGCCAGTTCAATATATTTAACAATATTTTAGTGTCTTAACAAAACGTTATATTCCGTCAAACATCCAAAGTTGATATATTTCAGGCACATTATTTGCACCAATGCTTTAACTAACTCGATTTACATAATTTTCTTACAACAGTTCACCAGATCGATAAGTTTTATACGAAGAATATCGGTGTGACGCGGGCGGGGGTCGCCCTCTAAGTGGCTCAGGTCAATTATGTCATTATATAATGATCAATAATGTCCTATGCGCTGTGGTGTTGCTCCTCGGCTACAACACTGAGTACCAGAAAGAGACAGCGCGTGCGTGTGTCTGTGTGTGTTTTAGCCAGCGGGGTGAACATCGAGTACCAGATAGAGGAGGGGTCTTTTCAACATAAGACGACTCCAGGCAAGAACAAAGGTGTTGGGAGCTTCCATTACTGAACTTAAGTATGCAGACGACCTCACCCTCGTTGCTCATACTGAACACGACCTACAGGAGATCCTGAACACCTTCGCAGACGCGTATGCACACTTCGGCCTAGAGGTGAATGTACGGAAGACTCAGATTCTCTTTCAACCTGCCCCTGGTTCAGACACCTCCACCATCCATCCAGCTTAACTGTACTACCCTCTCTAATGTTGCCCACTTTCGGTATCTCGGATCCTACCTGTCCACCACCGCAGACATCGATGAAGAGATTCAGCATCGGATCAGATGTGCCCTTCAAGCCTTTGGCGGACTCCGAATTCGTGGCTTCAGTTGTAGGGAGCTGAAATTATCCACAAAGCTGCACGTATATCGAGCAGTGGTCCTGCCCACCCTACTACAGTATATGGCAGTGAGACATGGGTCACATATAGGAAGCACCTGAAGGCAATAAAAAAACTTTCACCAACGTAGAAAACGTTCCATCCTCCGAGTTCGCTGGGAAGACTTGTGAAAGATGCCTAGGGGTACATGTAAGCCCGGACCTACGGCCTAAAAAACAGTGCGTTAATGTTCGAAATAAGGCAAACAGAGTATTGCGTTTTATATCTAGAAGTGTAAGTAACAAGAGTGCAGAGGTCTTATTGCAACTATATCTTGCGCTAGTCAGGCCGCACCTCGATTATGCGGTTCAGTTCTGGTGCCCCTATTATAGAATGGATATAAATTCACTAGAGTCGTTGCAGCGAAGAATGACAAAAATGATTCCGGGACTTAGAAACCTTCCATATCAGGATAGGTGAAAGAAACTTAACTTGCATTCCCTAGAAAGACGAAGAGCGCGGGGAGATATGATAGAAGTATTTAAGTGGGTGAAAGGAATCAATAAAGGGGATATAGATAAAGTTCTTATAATATCCGAGCAGGATAGGACTCGGAGCAACGGATTCAAGTTGGATAAGTTTAGGTTTAGGAGGGAGATAGGAAGAAACTGGTTCACAAATAGGGTGGTGGACGAGTGGAACAAGCTTAGCAACTTTGTAGTAAGTGCGGGAACTCTGGAAAGTTTCAAAAGGAGGCTAGATAGATTCATGGATGATAGAGAGTGGTAGTAACTCTCGACAGGAGCTGCCATGCATAGGCCAACCGGCCTATTGCAGACTCCTTATTTTCTTATGTTCTTATGTTAAGACAAGAGAACAAATATCAGTATTCTTGCTGACACCAATTGTAGGAGCATCGAGGCTACCATTATCCATGAACAATTACGTTAGACTGGCCATGTTCCCCGCATGGACGACAGTAGACTGCCAAACCAGCTACTTTACAGTCACTTAACGAATAGTAAACGTATCGCCGGCGGGCAACTGAAAAGGTATAAGGATAGTCTAAAGACAAACCTGAAAAGGTGCCAAATCGACCCCCTCACCTGGGAGTCGATTACTCCACATCTTAACGCTCGGAGGAGCACAACACGAGAAGGTGTCATTACTTTCGAGTTAGTCCGACTGCAAACCGAGGCAGACTAGCGCCAACGTCGGAAAGACGCTGCCACTGCCCCTCCCACAGTAGATGGAGCCCTCCACATGTGCAACGAATGTGGACGACGCTGCGGGTCGCGCCTCAGCTTCTTTAGTCACCTCAAAACTCACTAACCTAGGTGACATCCCTAATGACTCATCAGTCTAACCCAATCAGTTTAACATCAATAGTAGGCAAATTACTGGAAGCAATCATTTCAAACTCTATTCGAAATCACCTGGAGAAGCACCGATTGATCAATGATTCCCAGCATGGCTTCACAAGCGGACGTTCTTGTCTAACTAATCTATGAACATTCTTCTCATCAGTTTTCGAATCGGTGGAAAAGGGGCACAATTATGATGTGGTATATCTCGACTTTGGCAAAGCCTTCGACAGAGTCCCCCACGAAAGACTAATTAGAAAGATAGAAGCTCATGGCATCAAAGGTGACATCCTTAAATGGATTAGGGCATGGTTACAGGACAGGAAACAGCGAGTGAGCATTAACGGCACTAAGTCCCATTGGAGCAACGTCACAAGTGGAGTTCCCCAAGGCTCAGTACTTGGACCATTATTATTTATTATATACATAAACGACATAGATATCGGCATAGACAGCAACATAAGTAAATTTGCTGATGACACTAAAATAGGACGTGTTATCAAATCTGACGAGGACTCGGCAAAACTACAGGAAGATCTAGACAAATTTTTCGAATGGTCTGAGAAATGGCAGATGAAATTCAACGTCGACAAATGTAAAGTACTCAGTATAGGAGATGTAAACAGGGAAACCAGATACCAGATGAACAACGATGCCATAGAGAAATCCGACTGTGAGAGAGATTTAGGAGAAATGATAAGTAGGAACCTTAAGCCAAGTAAACAATGTGTTTTTGCTCGTAACAAGACTAATAAAGTACTTGGGTTCATACAAAGGAGTGTTAGTTACAAGACTAGCGAGGCCATCCTAAAAGTGTATCTTGCTCTTGTGAGACCACACCTGGATTACGCAGTTCAGTTCTGGTCACCGTATTACAGAATGGATATACAGTACTGCATAAAGCACAAGAACAAAATATACCACACAGAAAAATTAGGTCAAATAAGAATGAGCCAAGTGGATGACCAGAAAACTTAAACATGACATAGGAATAAAGAAAGGAATATATAAGAAATTAAAGGGAGGGGAGGAGCAGCTCAGAAACAGGTATAATGAACTATCTAGGAATGTTAAGAAAAATGTAAGGAAAGCAAAGAGAGACTATGAAATCAAAATAGCAAGAGAATCCAAGGCGAATCCAAACGGATTTTTCCAGGTATATAGGAAAAAGGTCAAGGACAAAGTTGGGCCTTTAAAGTCAGGGAGGGGAGAATTGATAAATGGCAGTGAAGAAATAAGCAAAGCATTGAACAACTACTTCTTATCAGTTTTCACAGAAGAAATTTGCGATGAAATTCCGGAGGTGGAACTGATATTTAAGGGAAAGGAAGAAGAGAAATTAAAGAATATCACTATCAGAAAAGAGGATGTTCTTAAGAAGATAAATAAACTAAAGAATACAAAATCCCCAGGGCCGGATGAAATTTTTCCTCGAGTCTTAAAAGAGTGTAGGGAACAGATTAGCGGACCCCTCGTAAGCTCATTTACAAAATCATTAGACACTGGAGTTGTGCCAGAGTTGTGGAAATAGGCAAATGTAGTACCCATATTCAAAAAGGGAGACAAAGCATCAGCGTCAAATTACCGGCCGATCAGTTTGACGTCAGTAGTGGGGAAATTTCTTGAATCAAATATAGCAGATAGCATCCGATCGCATCTAGATAAAAGCAAATTAATCTACGACTCTCAACATGGGTTTACAAAGGGAAAATCTTGTCTAACAAATCTGCTAACGTTTTTTCGGAAAGTCTTCGAGGTAGTAGATAATGACGAAAATTACGATGTTATTTACTTCGACTTTAGCAAAGCATTTGACAAAGTACCGCATCAGAGGCTTCTTAGAAAAATTAAGGCTCATGGTATCGAGGGGAAAGTTTTAAATTGGATAAAATCATGGCTCACCGATAGAAAGCAGAGGGTCAGCGTAGATGGTGTTAAATCTGAGTGGGGCCGTGTAACCAGTGGGGTTCCCCAGGGGTCAGTACTAGGCCCACTCTTGTTCATAATCTACATAAACGATTTAGATACTGGGATCAGCAGTGACATAAGCAAGTTTGCGGATGACACCAAAATAGGGCGGCAAATTAATTCAGGGCAGGATGCAAATGCATTACAGGAGGACCTAAATAAACTGCAGGGGTGGTCTGAAAAATGGCAAATGAAATTCAACACCAGCAAGTGCAGCGTACTTAATATTGGAAGAACAAATACTGTCAATGTATACAGCCTTAACAACATCAACCTAGAGAAGTCGACTTGTGAAAGAGACCTAGGGGTACTTGTAAGCCCGGACCTACGGCCTAGAAAACAGTGCGTTAGTGTTCGAAATAAGGCCAACAGAGTATTGGGCTTTATATCTAGAAGTGTAAGTAGCAAGAGTGCAGAGGTCTTATTGCAACTATATCTTGCGCTAGTTAGGCCGCACCTCGATTATGCGGTTCAGTTCTGGTGCCCCTATTATAGAATGGATATAAATTCACTGGAGTCGGTGCAGCGAAGAATGACAAAAATGATTCCGGGACTTAGAAACCTTCCATATCAGGATAGGTTAAAGAAACTAAACTTGCATTCCCTAGAAAGACGAAGAGTGCGGGGAGATATGATAGAAGTATTTAAGTGGGTGAAAGGAATCAATAAAGGGGATATAGATAAAGTTCTTATAATATCCGAGCAGGATAGGATTCGGAGCAACGGATTCAAGTTGGATAAGTTTAGGTTTAGGAGGGAAATAGGAAGAAACTGGTTCACAAATAGGGTGGTAGACGAGTGGAACAAGCTTAGCAACTTTGTAGTAAGTGCGGGAACTCTGGAAAGTTTCAAAAGGAGGCTAGATAGATTCATGGATGATAGAGAGTGGTAGTAACTCTCGACAGGAGCTGCCATGCACAGGCCAACCGGCCTAGTGCAGACTCCTTATTTTCTTATGTTCTTATGTTAATTTGCACTCCCTTGAGAGACGTAGAGCGAGGGGCGACCTGATGGAGGTGTATAAGTGGAAGACAGGGCTAAACAAAGGGGACATTACTAAGGTACTCAAACTATCCAACCAGGAGCGAACTCGTAACAATGGTTTTAAATTAGACAAATTTAGATTTAGGCGTGAAATATGTAAACACTGGTTTGGAAACAGAGTAGTGGATGAATGGAACAAGTTACCAAATATCATCATTAACTCGAATACGCTGAACTGCTTCAAACATAGGTTGGATGCTTATATGCGCAATAGGGGTTGGGTGTAAACGGGACTGCCCAGTATGGGCCAATAGGCCCGCTGCAGTTTCCTCCATTCTTATGTTCTTATGTGTGTGTGTGTGTGTGTGTGTGTGTGTAATAATAATAATAATAATAATAATAATAATAATAATAATAATAATTAATAGTTTATTGAAAGAGCATGGCAGCCGGAAGGCTGAAAACATACAATTACATAATTAGAGAATGGGTCTCTTGATTTACAAATGATATACAGGTAACATAAGTGATACAAATATGATATATAATAGTTAGGTGTTGATAATTTTTACAATGGTTGGGACTGGGCTGTTCTTATAGCAATCAGTACGTGCTCGTATGGGCTGGATGCGGTTGGGCAGTTGTGTGTCCACGTGGCCAGGACAGTAGCTTGGGGCAATGCAGGTGTGCTCCATCCTTCAGGTTAGGTCAGGTGAAGCCGTGAGGTCAGGTCAGGTTAAGTCAGATCCAGCCACACTCAGTATTACAGTGCTGTGTGTTTGTGCTTTTCCTTAGAGTGCACTATAGGAACACTGTTTGGTAGTCAATCGTTCACTGATCACTTGAATGTTTTGCTGAATAAATCCCGGTGTAGTAAGGCTGGTAGGGCGTTGGAATATAGCATGGAGAGGGGGGGGGGGGGGGCAGGGCCAAACAGACTCGGCCTGGCTCCTCAAATTGGGAGTGCCTTCAGGGCACGTCTGGTGGTTGACAAGTGTGTGTGTGTGTGTGTGCACAGAAAAAATCAACACATTTCCCTTCTTATTTACATCAAAATGTACTGATCTGGTCTCTAGTAACTCATGTAAACAGTTTCATGTCCCCGTCGTAGAATGTGCGGGAGGCAGAATGATACGCCAGTCTTTTCGTCCCTCTGTCAGTATATACCGTGACGTGAAAGAACCATCGGGAATCGAAGTGAGAATTGATATACAATACAGGGAACTTTCTATCATATAAAACACATGTATACCTATACCCTGTGTCCAATAACACCACACCTAAGGCATATCTAAGTAAGGTCTAGCATTGATTTACACATACTTCACCACAACACTGCTGTATATTACAACATTCTCTCGATAAGTCAATCATGATGTATCATTACACGCCATGATGTCACACCCCCCCCACCTCCATAACATACTCAGTCAAAATAAACCATTATTTACTACTCCATGATATAATATAATATACACCTTGAAATGACAGCATATGCTGCTCCACGGCATACTCCACCACAACAAACCATAATATTTAATTTTAACATAACAAAACAAACTTCATCATATCATTTCTCAACACCAAATTTATTTTCTTTGGGTGAAGGAAGGTGTGTGGATGAAGGAGGGTGTGTGTAGGTGAACATAAGAAAAATAAGGAGTCTGCAACAGGCAAGTTGGCCTGTGCATGGCAGCTCCTGTCGAGAGTTACTATCACTCTCTATCATCCATGAATCTATCCAGCCTCCTTTTGATACTTTCCAGCGTTCCAGCACTTACTACATAGTTGCTAAGCTTGTTCCACTCGTCCACCACCCTATTTGTGAACCAGTTCCTTCCTATCTCCCTCCTAAACCTAAACTTATCCAACTTAAATCCGTTGCTTCGAGTACTATCCTGCTCGGATATTATAAGAACTTTATCTATATCCCCTTTATTGATTCCTTTCACCCACTTAAATACTTCTATCATATCTCCCCGCACTCTTCGTCTTTCTAGGGAATGCAAGTTTAGTTTCTTTAACCTATCCTGATATGGAAGGTTTCTAAGTCCCGGAATCATTTTCGTCATTTTTCGCTGCACCGACTCCAGTGAATTGATATCCATTCTACAATAAGGGCACCAGAACTGAACCGCATAATCGAGGTGCAACCTGACTAGCGCAAGATATAGTTGCAATAAGACCTCTGCACTCTTATTACTTACACTTCTAGATATAAAACCCAATACTCTGTTTGCCTTATTTCGAACATTAACGCACTGTTTTCTAGGCCGTAGGTCCGGGCTTACAAGTACCCCTAGGTCTCTTTCACAAGTCGACTTCTCTAGGTTGATGTTGTTAAGGCTGTATACATTGACAGTATTTGTTCTTCCAATATTAAGTACGCTGCACTTGCTGGTGTTGAATTTCATTTGCCATTTTTCAGACCACCCCTGCAGTTTATTTAGATCCTCCTGTAATGCATTTGCATCCTGCCCTGAATTAATTTGCCGCCCTATTTTGGTGTCATCCGCAAACTTGCTTATGTCATTGCTGATCCTAGTATCTAGATGGCTTATGTAGATTATGAACAAGATTGGGCCTAGTACTGACCCCTGGGGAACCCCACTGGTTACACCGCCCCACTCAGATCTAACACCATCTACACTGACCCTCTGCATTCTATCGGTGAGCCATGATTTTATCCAATTTAAAACTTTCCCCTCGATACCATGAGCCTTAATTTTTCTCAGAAGCCTCTAATGCGGTACTTTGACAAATGCTTTGCTAATGTCTATTTAAATAACATCGTAATTTTCGTCATTATCTACTACCTCGAAGACTTTCCTAAAATACGTCAGCAGATTTGTTAGACAAGATTTTCCCTTTGTAAACCCATGTTGAGAGTCGTAGATTAATTTGCTTTTCTCTAAATGTTATCGGATGCTATCTGCTATAATTGATTCAAGAAATTTCCCCACTACTGACGTCAAACTGATCGGCCGGTAATTTGACGCTGATGCTCTGTCTCCCTTTTTGAATATGGGTACTACATATGCCCGTTTCCACAAGTCTGGCACAACTCCCGTGTCTAATGATTTTGTAAATAAATTTACGAGGGTTCCGCTAATCTGTTCCCTACACTCTTTCAAGACTCGAGGGAAAATTTCATCCGGCCCTGGGGATTTTGTCTTCTTTAGTTTATTTATCCTCTTAAGAACATCCTCTTTTCTGATAGTGATATTCATTAACTTCTCTTCTTCCTTTCCCTTAAATATCAGTTCCACCTCTGGAATTTCTTCGCGAATTTCTTCTGTGAAAACTGATAAGAAGTAGTTGTTCAATGCCTTGCTTATTTCTACACTGCCATTTATCACTTCTCCCTTCCCTGACTTTAAGGGCCCAACTTTGTCCTTGACCTTTGTTCTGTATACCTGGAAAAACCCCTTGGGATTCGCCTTGGATTCTCTTGCTATTTTGATTTCATAGTCTCTCTTTGCTTTCCTTACATTTTTCTTAACATTCCTAGATAGTTCATTATACCTATTTCTGAGCTGCTCCTCCCCTCCCTTTAATTTCTTATATATTCCTTTCTTTATTCCTATGTCATGTTAAAGTTGTCTGGTCATCCACCTTGGCTCATTCTTATTTGACCTAATTTTTCTGTATGGTATATTTTGTTCTTGTGCTTTATGTAGTATACTAGTGAATATATTACAGTCATGATCAATTGTTGTGTCATCTATGACCTCACCCCTTCGTACTGGGGACTGATGTGACTTTTCCCAGGTGACCTCACCTAGGTACCTTCTTAATCCCTGATAATCCGCCAACCGAAAGTTTTGGACTTTGACCATATTGTCATTGTATTTCGTTTCCCAATTTAGGATGAACCTGATTTCTCTGTGATCACTGTTACCTAGTTCTTCCCCTACTGTGATATCTCTGATAATATTTTCTTTATTTGTTTATACTAGGTCTAATATATTGTCACCTGTAGTAGGTTCTGTAAATAGGTGTTTAAAAAAATTGTCCTGTACTGCATCTAGAAAGTCTTCAGATTCATAAGAATGGAGGAAACTGCAGCGGGCCTATTGGCCCATACTGGGCAGTCCTGTTTACACCCAACCCCTATTGCTCATATGAGCATCCAACCTATGTTTGAAGCAATTCAGCGTATTCGAGTTAATGATTATATTTGGTAACTTGTTCCATTCATCCACTACTCTGTTTCCAAACCAGTGTTTACCTATTTCACGCCTAAATCTAAATTTGTCTAATATAAAACCATTGTTACGAGTTCGCTCCTGGTTGGATAGTTTGAGTACCTTTGTAATGTCCCCTTTGTTTAGCCCTGCCTTCCACTTATACACCTCTATCAGGTCGCCCCTTGCTCTACGTTTCTCAAGGGAGTGCAAATTAAGATGCTTTAACCTGTCTCTATACTCTAGGTTCCTAATGCCCGGGATTAGTCTTGTCATTCTCCTCTGAATTCTTTCCAAGGATTCTATATCCATTCTGTAATACTGTGACCAGAACTGAACTGCGTAATCCAGGTGTGGTCTCACAAGAGCAAGATACAGTTTTAGGATGACCTCGCTAGTCTTGTAACTAACACTCCTTTGTATGAACCCAAGTACTTTATTAGCCTTGTTACGAGCAAAAACACATTGTTTACTTGGCTTAAGGATCCTACTTATCATTACTCCTAAATCTCTCTCGCAGTCGGATTTCTTTATGGCATCGTTGTTCATCTGGTATCTGGTTTCCCTGTTTACATCTCCTATACTGGGAATTTTACATTTGTCGACGTTGAATTTCATCTGCCATTTTTCAGACCATTCCAAAAATTTGTTTAGATCTTCCTGTAGTTTTGCCGAGTCCTCGTCAGATTTGATAACACGTCCTATTTTAGTGTCATCAGCAAATTTACTTATGTTGCTGTCAATGCCGATATCTATGTCGTTTATGTATACAATAAATAATAATGGTCCAAGTACTGAGCCTTGGGGAACTCCACTTGTGACGTTGCTCCAATGGGACTTAAAGCCGTTAATGCTCACTCGCTGTTTCCTGTTCTGTAACCACGCCCTAATCCATTTAAGGATATCACCTTTGATGCCATGAGCTTCTACCTTTCTAATTAGTCTTTTGTGGGGGACTCTGTCGAAGGCTTTGCTAAAGTCGAGATATCCTACATCATAATTGTGCCCCTCGTCCACCGATTCGAAAACTGATGAGAAGAATGTTAATAGATTAGTTAGGCAAGAACGTCCGCTTGTGAAGCCATACTGGGAATCATTGATCAATCGGTGATTCTCCAGGTGATTTCGAATAGAGTTTGAAATGATTGCTTCCAGTAATTTGCCTACTATTGATGTTAGACTGATTGGGCGGTAGTTAGAGGATAGTCACCTACAATGTTGTCTCAGTCAATATTTCCGAAGTTGAAATCCCCCAAATTGTACAGGTTGTTATATTTTGAAGCCTTACTTTATTCCTGCCATAAGGGCTGAGCTGCTTCTTTCCCAAGACTTGGGGGCCTGTAAATCACTCCCATAATTAGTTTTTCTCTTCATTCCGTGATTTCTACCCATACAGACTCGGTTCCTATTTCACCCTTTATTGAATTATTAA
The DNA here is from genome assembly GCA_958450375.1 of Homarus gammarus. Lineage (NCBI taxonomy): Eukaryota > Metazoa > Arthropoda > Malacostraca > Decapoda > Nephropidae > Homarus > Homarus gammarus. The sequence goes on from CAUDMG010003604.1 coordinate 4,218,383, forward strand.
TACAACATTTTAATGTATCCCTGTCCTTGTGAAAAAGGTTGTACCCATCTATGTGGTACTCTAATAAAAAATTTATGCTATCCAGATTCATCCAAGTTTCGGTGATTGCCATGACGTCTTCATTCTCGGTACATACAACCGCTCTCAGCAAGTCTATTTTATTTGTAACGCTCCTACTACTGTTTGTATAGTATACATTTAAACCTACCCTTCCCTGGTCCTGTTTTACCCCTTGTCCTGAGTAACCAATTTTACTTCCCAGGACCAGCTTGTTCTGTTTTTTTTGACTCCCACTTACCCCGATCTCTCTCTACTGACGAACCCCCCCCCCCCCCTTTGGAGTGACAATTTCACGCTCCAGGGATGCAGACAATGTCTTTACCCCCGCACGAGACAAGTGCACTCTGTCACGACTGTGTGGATGAAGGAGAGTGTGTGGGTGAAGGAGGGTGTTTGGTTGGAGGAAGGTGTGTGAGTGAAGGAAGGTGTGTGGGTGAAGGAGGGTGTTTGGTTGGAGGAAGGTGTGTGAGTGAAGGAAGGTGTGTGGGTGAAGGAGGGTGTGTGGGTGAAGGAGGGTGTATGGTTGGAGGAAGGTGTGTGGTTGGAGGAAGGTGTGTGGTTGAAGGAGGGTGTGTGGGTGAAGGAGGGTGTGTGGCTGGAGGAGGGTGTGTGGATGAAGGAAGGTGTGTGGGTGAAGGAGGGTGTGTGGTTGGAGGACGGTGTGTGGATGAAGAAGGGTGTTTGGGGGTAGGAGGGTGTGTGGTTGGAGGAAGGTGTGTGGTAGAAGGAGGGTGTGTGGGTGAAGGAGGGTGTGTGGGTGAAGGAAGGTGTGTGGTTAAAGGAAGGTGTGTGGTTGAAGGAGGGTGTGTGGTTAGAGGAAGGTGTGTGGATGAAGGAGGGTGTGTGGTTGGAGGAAGGTGTGTGGTTGAAGGAAGGTGTTTGAGTAAAGGAAGGTGTGTGGATGAAGGAGGGTGTGTGGATGAAGGAGGGTGTGTGGGTGAAAGAGCGTGTGTGGTTGGAGGAAGGTGTGTAGGTGAAGGAGGGTGTGTGGTTCGAGGAAGGTGTGTGGATGGAGGAAGGTGTGCGGTTGAAGGAGGGTGTGTGGATGGAGGAAGGTGTGTGGATGGAGGAAGGTGTGTGAGTGAAGGAAGGTGTGTGGATGGAGGAAGGTGTGTGGTTGGAGGAAGGTGTGTGGGTGAAGGAGGGTGTGTAGGTGAAGGAGGGTGTGTGGTTCGAGGAAGGTGTGTGGATGGAGGAAGGTGTGTGAGTGAAGGAAGGTGTGCGGATGGAGGAAGGTGTGTTGTTGGAGGAAGGTGTGTGGGTGAAGGAGGGTGTGTGGTTGGATGAAGGTGTTTCAGTGAAGGAATGTGTGTGGTTGAAGGAGGGTGTGTGGGTGAAGGAGGGTGTGTGGTTGGAGGAAGGGTTTTCAGCGAAGGAAGGTGTGTGGGTGGAGGTTGTGTGGTTGGAGGAAGGTGTGTGGATGAAGGAGGGTGTGTGGGAGAAGGAGGTGTGTGGATGGAGGAAGGTGTGTGAGTGAAGGAAGGTGTGTGGGTGAAGGAAGGTGTGTGGATGGAGGAAGGTGTGTGAGTGAAGGAAGGTGTGTGGATGGAGGAAGGTGTGTGAGTGAAGGAAGCTGTGTAGGTGAAGGAAGGTGTATGAATGAAGAAGGGTTTGTGGGTGAAGGAGGGTGTGTGGGTGAAGGAGGGTGTATGGGTGGAAGAAGGTGTGTGAGTGAAGGAAGGTGTGTGAGTGAAGGAAGGTGTGTCGGCGAAGGAGGGTGTGTGGGTGGGCAAGAATGTTGTGTGGGTGGGCAAGAATGTTGTGTGGGTGAAGGAAGGTGTGTGGGTGAAGGAGGGTGTGTGGGTTAAGGAGGGTGTGTGGGTGAAGGAGGGTGTGTGGGTGAAGGAGGGTGTGTGGGTGAAGGAGGGTGTGTGGGTGAAGGAGGGTGTGTGGGTGAAGGAGGGTGTGTGGATGAAGGAGGGTGTGTGGTTGGAGGGAGGTGTTTGAGTGAAGGAAGGTGTGTGGTTGGAGGAAGGTGTGTGGTTGGAGGAAGGTGTGTGGTTGGAGGAAGGTGTGTGAGTGAAGGAAGAGGTGTGGTTGGAGGAAGGTGTGTGAGTGAAGGAAGAGGTGTGGTTGGAGGAAGGTGTGTGAGTGAAGGAAGAGCTGTGGTTGGAGGAAGGTGTGTGAGTGAAGGAAGAGCTGTGGTTGGAGGAAGGTGTGTGGTTGGAGGAGGGTGTGTGGATGGAGGAAGGTGTGTGGATGGAGGAATGTGTGTGGATGGAGGAAGATGTGTGAGTGAAGGAAGAGGTGTGGTTGGAGGAAGGTGTTTGAGTGAAGGAAGAGGTGTGGTTGGAGGAAGGTGTGTGGTTGGAGGAGGGTGTGTGGATGGAGGAAGGTGTGTGGTTGGCGGAAGGTGTTTGAGTGAAGGAAGGTGTGTGGTTGAAGGAGGGTGTGTGGTTGGAGGAAGGTGTGTGGATGGAGGAAGGTGTGTGAGTGAAGGAAGAGGTGTGGTTGGAGGAAGGTGTGTGGTTGGAGGAAGGTGTGTGAGTGAAGGAAGAGGTGTGGTTGGAGGAAGGTGTGTGAGTGAAGGAAGACGTGTGGTTGGAGGAAGGTGTGTGGTTGGAGGAAAGTGTTTGAGTGAAGGAAGGTGTGTGGTTGAAGGAGGGTGTGTGGTTGGAGGAAGGTGTGTGGGTGGAGGAAGGTGTGTGAGTGAAGGAAGAGGTGTGGTTGGAGGAAGGTGTGTGAGTGAAGGAAGAGGTGTGGTTGGAGGAAGGTGTGTGAGTGAAGGAAGAGGTGTGGTTGGAGGAAGGTGTGTGGATGGAGGAAGGTGTGTGAGTGAAGGAAGAGGTGTGGTTGGAGGAAGGTGTGTGAGTGAAGGAAGAGGTGTGGTTGGAGGAAGGTGTGTGAGTGAAGGAAGAGGTGTGGTTGGAGGAAGGTGTGTGAGTGAAGGAAGAGGTGTGGTTGGAGGAAGGTGTGTGGTTGGAGGAGGGTGTGTGGATGGAGGAAGGTGTGTGGATGGAGGAAGGTGTGTGGATGGAGGAAGATGTGTGAGTGAAGGAAGAGGTGTGGTTGGAGGAAGGTGTGTGGTTGGAGGAGGGTGTGTGGATGGAGGAAGGTGTGTGAGTGAAGGAAGAGGTGTGGTTGGAGGAAGGTGTGTGGTTGGAGGAGGGTGTGTGGATGGAGGAAGGTGTGTGGTTGGAGGAAGGTGTGTGGTTGGAGGAAGGCGTGTGAGTGAAGGAAGGGGTGTGGATGGAGGAAGGTGTGTGGATGGAGGAAGGTGTGTGGTTGGAGGAAGGTGTGTGGTTGGAGGAAGGTGTGTGGTTGGAGGAAGGTGTGTGGATGGAGGAAGGTGTGTGGATGGAGGAAGGTGTGTGGTTGGAGGAAGGTGTGTGAGTGAAGGAAGGTGTGTGGATGGAGGAAGGTGTTTCATTGAAGGAAGGTGTGTGGGTGAAGGAGGGTGCGTGTTTGGAGGAATGTGTGTGAGTGAAGGAATGTGTGTGGTTGAAGGAGGGTGTGTAGTTGGAGGAAGGTGTGTAAGTGAAGGAGGGTGTGTGGTTGGAGGAAGGTGTGTGGGTGAAGGAGGGTGTGTGGGTGGAAGAAGGTGTGTGAGTGAAGGAACGTGTGTGAATGAAGGAAGGTGTGTGGGTGAAGGAGGGTGTGTGGGTGGGCAAGAATGTTATGTGGGTGAAGGAAGGTGTGTGGGTGAAGGAGGGTGTGTGGGTTAAGGAGGGTGTGTGGGTGAAGGGAGGGTGTGTGGGTGAAGGGAGGGTGTGTGGGTGAAGGAGGGTGTGTGGGTGGAAGAAGGTGTGTGAGTGAAGGAACGTGTGTGAATGAAGGAAGGTGTGTGGGTGAAGGAGGGTGCGTGGGTGGAAGAAGGTGTGTGAGTGAAGGAACGTGTGTGAATGAAGGAAGGTGTGTGGGTGAAGGAGGGTGTGTGGGTGGGCAAGAATGTTGTGTGGGTGAAGGAGGGTGTGTGGGTGAAGGAGGGTGTGTGGGTGAAGGAGGGTGTGTGGGTAAAGGAGGGTGTGTGGGTGAAGGAGGGTGTGTGGGTGAAGGAGGGTGTGTGGGTGAAAGAGGGTGTATGGTGTGTGTGTGTGTGTGTGTGTGCCGTGAGCACACACACACAGGGTGTAGTAATGCGTCTAATTTGGCAGCATTATATTAGTGTTAAAGCAGAAGCACTGCTTGCTCCCTCTCGCTTTCAGCTACCGCCGCTGGTTAGCCCTCGTGTCGAACAGGGAAGCAATTTGCATGAGTCTTCCCCTGCCAGTGCAAAGCCTCTTCACCATCAAGACTCCTGCTGTGTCTCCTCGTGGCCACACACGGTAACTGAGTGCCTCATGGGGCCCAGGTTAGACCAGCTGGGGAGATTGGAATAGCAGTGGGACCCAAACGGACGGCGCATAGGCCCACTGGCATGTGGACACGTCCTGGCGTCTACCAACCACTGCCTTCCGGATTAACCTTGTTAGGTATAAGGCTACGGGAGTAAACCCCGAACGAAAAATCTGGGGTGGAGACCCACATCAGGCAGACATGCTTACAGAGCTCCAGTAAGACTTCAATGGCGGTACAGGCGGAAGAAGTGACCACCATGAGAACCCAACGACTACACCGGCAAATGAAGGTAATGCATGATGGACAGGCTACTAAGGGGTGGCTCTTCTGTCCAACTATTAGATAGGTTGGAATCAAAGGCATTTCGTCTTATTAACTCTCCTCCTTTCGTCGACAATCTCTCTTCCCTTTCTCTTCGCCACAATGTTGCTTCACTCTCTTTCTTTTACAGGTACTTTAACGGGCAATGTTCAGTGGATTTGGCATCCTGTGTACCGCCGGCAAGGCCGTGGGTTCGTAACACACGTCTTGCCAGCGGTGCCCACTATTTCTCTGTGGATGTCGGTCACACGAGAATAACCCGTTATAGGACCTCCTTCTTTCCTCACACAGCCAAACTGTGGAATGCTCTGCCTTCTTTTGTGTTTCCATGCTCTTACAATCTGTCTCAGTTTAAAAAGCTGGTTTTCCAGCATCTTCGTGGTGTAGATTAATACAGTATAACCTTTTTTTTCTATATTTTCAATTTCTTTCCGTTCTTTTTTTTTTCGCCCCGCAGGCTCCGTTGTGGGTCGTTTGACCTGTGACCGGGTGGGCTAATTCACGTAAAAAAAAAAAAAAAAAGAAAGCCAAGAAACTGGGTTATCGGCAGTCAATTGCAACTCTGCCTCTTCCCAGTCGTTGCAACGCTTGCATCAATGGATCAGGAAAAGGGAGAGCCAAGATGTGTGGTTGCAGCCGTAACTCTTGCCTCACCACATAAATTAACTCATGCACAGCCATCATCCAGCTCATCATACTCCTCCTCATCATGAAAAACCCTATACCCCATTAAGTCCTATGGCGATGGATGAGTAGCGACTGGGACAGGCAGAGATTACTACTGAAAGTCTCTAGTCACAACTCTGCACATGGGCGGCACAGATAAGACGGTCGTTTATGCACTAGGATTTAGGCAAAAGTACAATCCAGTCCTGTACAACTGAGCAGCCCTTTTGAGGAGCCACTTTGTTCACCCCACATGGGGAGGGGGCAATAAAAGGTGCTCTAACCATAGTCTGCCTAGAGGACCAACCTGACTGGGCAACCGCACCTGGTAAGGTCCCCCTTTAGCAGTCGAAAAACAATCATAATCACAGATCAAAACAGAAGCAAACTATGCAACCTCTTATGATCGCTGCATGGAGTGCCAAGACCATTCTGGATACTGGCACAATTGAGCGTCCTGAAAGAAGTACCCTCCTTGTGGCAAAAGAGCTGTCTAGGTATAACATCGACATAGCAGCCATTAATGAGTACCAGTTCCCAGACGAGGGTCGACTCACAGAATGGGGGTCTGGCTATACCTTCTTCTGGAAGGGTAAGCCTGCTGCGGAGAAAAACGGCATTTATGGAGTTGGCTTTGCCATCCGCCAATGCAACCTACACAGGCTACATGAAATGCCTGTTGGGATCAACGAGTGCCTCATGAAGCTCTGAATCCCACTGAATCACTCACGTCATGCCTTTATCATCAGTGCATGTGCCCCAACACTGGAAGCAGAGATTGACATCAAGGAGGACTTTTATGCCGACCTTGACAGAGTGATAACCTCATTCCCCAGAGAATAGAAAGTTATGCTCCTTGGTGACTTCAATGCCAGGGTTGACAGAGATATTGACATTTGGCAGGGAGCCATAGAGAGAAATGGACTAGGCAAGTGTAATCCCAACGGCCTACTCCTTCTCAGCAAGTCTGCAACACCCACGATCCAAACACTGGCATCTCATTGACTACATTATTGTCAGAGAAAGTGAGAAAGGGATCGCCGAGATGTCCTCATTACCCGAGCCAGGCGTGACTCAGACCACTGTGACACTGATCATCGGCTCGTCATAGGCAAGCTCTAACTTCTCGTCGCCCCAAAACTGCAAAGGCAGCAAGCCCCCAGAAGAAGTTTTAACACTAAGCATCTGGAGGATCCAGTGATAGCTCATGCTTTCAGAGAGCTGCTCGAACATGGGCTGATAAGCAACCCAACAACAAACAACCCAAATCCTAGTGCGGAATGGAATATTCCCGACACTGTCATGACGAAAACCTGCAGAGAAACTCTTGGCCATATCGAAAGAACACATCAGGACTGGTTTGATGGAAATGACCCGGTAAATGGTAAATGTGCTGCTTTAACTGACTGGCAGAACAACCTTTGTCTCGTACTGAAGCTGAAACCTTCTACAAGAGGAAAGCGGTGGCCTAGCACGAACTTTGCAATCTAAAGAATGACTGGTTTAAAAATAAAGCATGTGAAACACAAAAATATTGCTGATCAGCGCAAGATGCGCATATTTTTAAATTCCACTAAAACATTTTATGGACCAATCATTTTTTGTTCTGCCCCCCTCCACTCATCCAATGGTAACTCCCTAATTAAAGACGAAGAAGGCATCCTTCTGTGCTGGAAAGAGAACTACCATTCAATGCTCAACCGAAACACCAATGTGCATGTCTTGACTACCCAACAGGTCCCTCAGCATCCAGAGCTGACCCACCTCAGGAATTCTCCATCCTTGGGTGAGGTAGCTACTGCCATCAAAAAGATGAAAAAACAAACAAAATCTTCAGTGCCTAATGGAATTCCAGCCGAGGTGTATAAAGCAAGAGAACCTTTGCTTACCAGCCGTTTCCACTCTCTCCTGGAGATTATATGGGAAAAGGAGGAAATCCCCCAAGCTCTTAAAGACGTCTCCATCGTCAATATTTATAAGAACAAGGGAAGCCAGTTAGACTGTGGAAACTACCGTGGGATCTCACAACTGTCCGTAGCTGGGAAAATTATTGCCCAAGGCCTCCTAAACAGACTTATTCCTGAAGCAAAAAACTTCCTCCCAGAATTTCAATGTTGCTTTAGACCATCACGTGGCACCACTGACATGATCTTTGCTGCCCGCCAGATACAGGGAAAGTGCAGAGAACAGCGTCGTGACCTGTATATGGCCTTTATTGACCTAAAAAGGGTTTCGACTCAATCAACAGGGAAGCCCCCTGGCGAACCCTCAGCCGCTGCATACTAAAATTCATCACTATTGTGAGGCAACTCCACAATGGCATGAACGGCAGTGTCCTGCACAATGGCACTCAGTCTCAATTTTCCCCCATCTAAACGGTATTTAAGCAAGGGTGTGTACTGGCACCTACTCTCTTTTCCAATTTCTTGGCTGTCTTCCTTGTTTGTGCCAGTGCCAGGCAGGAACAAGGGTGTTAGAAGCTTCCATTATTGAACTTCAGAATACTGACGACATCACCCTTGTCGCTCGCACTGAACGCAAACTACTGTACAGGAGACCCTGAGCACCTACGCAGATGCGTACACACACTTCGGCCTTGAGGTGAATGTACTTAAGACTCAGATTCTCTTTCAGCCTGCCCCTGGTTCAGCTACACCTCCACCATCCATCCAGCTTAACGGTACTATCCTCTCTAATGTTGCCCACTTTCGGTATCTTGGCTCCCACCTGTCCAACACCGCGGACATCAATGAAGAGATTTAACATCGGATCAGATATGCACCTTAAGCCTTTGTCAGACTCTGTACTCGTGTCTTCAGTGGAAGGGAGCTGAAATTATCTACAAAGCTGCACGTACAGTTGCGTTCAGAAATTCGTGGTACACTGGCGGTGAAGGGTGCATAGTCTGTTGTACCCTTCCTGGATAACAGATTACTACGCCGACCCTCCCATCAACACACAAAGTGGAACTGGCAACGCAGCAGTGTGATTCGAACGAATTGATTGGAAAGATATTAATGTGAATATCGGCCAACATTACTGCTGATGGATGATGAAGCTGTGTTAATATCTTGTTTACGAGAGCAGAAATCTATAGTGATAGGAGTATCCATTCGAATATCAGAGTACAATAGGGAAATTAGTTTCGAATGAACGCAATAAAAATAGTTGAATAGAGCTCATATATCAAATATATCAAGAGTCTTCAATTTTTTCACTACTTGAAGCTCTCTCTCTCTCTCTCTCTCTCTCTCTCTCTCTCTCTCTCTCTCTCTCTCTCTATATATATATATATATATATATATATATATATATATATATATATATATATATACATATATATACGACGATAATGATTAATGGCAACAATCGCCTACTATACGATTAAGGGCAATGTACGACGAAAACAATTAATGGCAACAATCGCCTTATGTATGATTAATGGCAACAGTCTGACGAAAACGATTAATGGCAACAATCGCCTTATGTATGATTAACGGCAACGGTACAACGAAAACGATTAATGTCAACATTCACCTTTTATATGAATAGGGCAACAGTACGACGAAAACAATTAATGGCAACCATCGCCTTTCGTATGATAAATGGCAACAGTACGACGAAAACAATTAATGGCAACAATCACCTTATATATGATTAAGGGCAGCAGTACGACGAAAACAATTAATGGCAACCATCGCCTTACGTATGATTAATGGCAACAGTACGACGAAAACAATTAATGGCAACCATCGCCTTACGTATGATTAATGGCAACAGTACGACGAAAACAATTAATGGCAGCCATCGCCTTTCGTATGATTAATGGCAACAGTACGACGAAAACAATTAATGGCAACAATCGCCTTACGTATGATTAATGGCAATAGTACGACAAAAACGATTAATGGCAACAATATCACTATGTATGAATTACGGCAGCAATAAAACCAAAACGATTAATGACAACAATCAGCTTATGTATGATTAACGAGAGCTTTATAACGAAAACGAACAATGGCAACAATCGCCTTCCGTGTGATTAAGTGGCATTTTCAGTGAATCATCAACAAAAAAGCAATTACAAGAAAAATAATGGACAGTGGTTATAAACACTTTCAAAACGTATACACAGAAGCACAGTGGTAACAAAAACATTATAAAAGATTGCCAACTTAGCACTTAAACTCTCAGTGACAGACCCAACTGAAGGTTACTCAGACCGGAGCCATGAGCAGCTTAGCCTACCAGAATGTGGGCTGAGGATCCAAGCCAGCTAACACTACATCACCGGAGTTAAGGAAAGTTGTCAAAGTGGTTCCAGGCAAGCAAACAATCTATCGCTTTAACAATCAAGCCTCGTCAGTGCGCAACAGAGGTCAGCCCCCAGGCTGATCGCAACAAGACAAGAGGACAGCCCCAGGTCAGTCCCCAGGCTGATCGCAGCAAGTCAGAGGACAGCCCCAGGTCAGCCCTCAGGCTGATCGCCGCAAGAAGGTCTGCCCCCAGGCTGATAGCCGCAAGAGAGGATCAGCCCCCAGGCGGATCGCCGCCAGACGTGACGTGATCCCTCCCAGAGCTGGACGTCATCGACTCCTGACGTCACTGCCAGCGAAGAAACTCTATGGATTCTTAGCCAGGTAGACCACAAACTATCATTATTTTACAAATTACACAAACACAAGTGAACTTCCAGACGTTTTCACATATAGTCAAAGTAAAATATAAATTACTTGCACAAATGCACAGAAGGTAAAATTAAATAAACACATTTAGAAAGTACGTCCTCTACTTCCAAAAAGTAGAGATATAATCTATACTTTCACATACTTTTAGTACTTTCTAATAGTTTTGAATAATTTTAATATTTTCTCTCTTCAGTTTCATAACTCATTATAAATATTTTTGCATTAATCCGTGAGTCGGCAACGTAGTGAGTTTTATACAGTGAATCTAGTGATAAATATTCCTATTCATGGACCCTCTTCCAAAAATTTTGGTCATCAAACAGGAAATGAGTGACTCAGACTCTGATAGCCAGTCATCTAAAAATTCACAGGAGCTAGGTGCAACTGATAGTGATGAAGAATTACCATAACTTAGCCAAATAGAGTTAACACCTACCGAACCTCTGTCCTGCGTGACAGTGAGAAGTGATACCACCCTCAGTGTCAAGACCTGACTGAATTACTCAGAATAGGCAAACTGTACTACAAGCTCTGCCAATAAATTTGTTAAACTAAACTACCGACTCTTTAGCTAGCTGTGAAAATTTCATAGATCCTCAGTTTGAAGATTTACACAGAAGAAAATTCAGGTCAGGTAACATTTACCCATTACCTTCACCTGTTAATAACGCTAGTGTTTCAACTAACAACAAAAATGGCAAAAGGTGGTTCTACTAACCCACCGACTTCATCGATCTGTCAAACTGGAAAGATACTTCCAAATAAGATTAAGGTACAAGAGTTTACTGCAGAGGATCCAGATTATACTACTTTAGCAATATTGCGTAAGTGCGAAAATGTAATGAGAAATAATAATGTCACTTACAATGTAGATAAAATCTCATACGTCAGAAGCCTCATCAAAACCGGAAGTCGCGCAGCTAGAGCTATCGATGCTTAAACCATCGATAAGAAACTGATGATTATCCAACGTTTAGGAAACAATTCATCTCCTTTTTTGGGTCAGGTACTGTACTAAAGGAGGTCAGCTTACTTGGATTTTCCAGATGGCAGAGCATACAGTCTCGTTCAAGATTCTTCGAACACTGCTGGAGACAGCTGGCAACTCAAGGCCATTTGTTTACTATAGTACGTGGTAAAAATTATGAATGAATGTTAAAGGTTATCGGTGATTGGTTACTTAGTTCTCTGTTGCTTAATTGATAGTTGGGCTTTGTTGTTTTGTATTATATTATACTACGTACTATAGTAAACAAACGGCCTTGAGGTGCCAGCTATCTCCAGTAGTGTTCGAAGAATCTTGAACGAGACTGTACATGTGACACTTCGAAAATAACGAGCAAGACGCCCACATTTTTTGCCGGACACACTAAGATAGATCTCAAAACTTATATGGGATCCTCAGATTGGTTCCATGACAATGACAACTTGTTTAAAGAAAATTTCTACAGGATTATTGAGTTTCTTCACTTTATCTTGTCATCAAATGAACCCTTACGCAAGGAAGCCCGAACTAAATAATACAAAGTAGGGACTAAGCTTGTATACTACGTGGAGGAAACTGCTGAACCAGCGGAACGTACTCCAAGGGCTCTGTCAGTGGCACCAGTCACCAGCTCTAAGGAACAACCACAAATCGTATTCTACATTAGGGTGAATATTTACAGGTATATAATGCAAATGGTACTGTTACAAGTGTCTCTTGGTGAAGATAAGGAGGGTGTGTAGGTCAGGAAAGGAGGACGGATGAAGCAGGTATGCGTGGGAGGAGATAAGGTTGAAATTGATGACGAGGAGAAGGTTAAGTTTAAGTGAAAGAGAAGGTTAGGGTTGAATGAAGGGGAAGGTTGGGGTTGAGTGAGGGAAAGGTTGGGGTTGAGTGAAGGGAAGGTTGGGGTTGAATGAAGGGGAAGGTTGGGGTTGAATGAAGGGGAAGGTTGGGGTTGAGTGAGGGAAAGGTTGGGGTTGAGTGAGGGAAAGGTTGGGGTTGAGTGAGGGGGTAAGGTTGGATTTGAGTGAGGGGGTAAGGTTGGGGTTGAGTGAGGGGGTAAGGTTGGGGTTGAGTGAGGGGGTAAGGTTGGGGTTGAGTGAGGAGGTAAGGTTGGGGTTGAGTGAGGGGGTAAGGTTGGATTTGAGTGAGGGGGTAAGGTTGGGGTTGAGTGAGGGGGTAAGGTTGGGGTTGAGTGAGGGGGTAAGGTTGGATTTGAGTGAGGGGGTAAGGTTGGGGTTGAGTTAGGGGGTAAGGTTGGATTTGAGTGAGGGGGTAAGGTTGGGGTTGAGTGAGGGGGTAAGGTTGGGGTTGAGTGAGGGGGTAAGGTTGGGGTTGAGTGAGGGGGTAAGGTTGGGGTTGAGTGAGGGGGTAAGGTTGGATTTGAGTGAGGGGGTAAGGTTGGGGTTGAGTGAGGGGGTAAGGTTGGGGTTGAGTGAGGGGGTAAGGTTGGGGTTGAGTGAGGGGGTAAGGTTGGGGTTGAGTTAGGGGGTAAGGTTGGATTTGAGTGAGGGGGTAAGGTTGGGGTTGAGTGAGGGGGTAAGGTTGGGGTTGAGTGAGGGGGTAAGGTTGGGGTTGAGTGAGGGGGTAAGGTTGGGGTTGAGTGAGGGGGTAAGGTTGGGGTTGAGTTAGGGGAGAAGGTTTGGGTTGAGTGAGGGGGTAAGGTTGGGGTTTTGCGAGGGGGTAAGGTTGGAGTTTAGCGAGGGGGTAAGGTTGGAGTTTAGCGAGGGGGGGGGGGGGGAGAGGGTTAGGTATATAACAATATCCATCGTCCTTATGTACTGCACATATATTCCAATATATGTATGTAGGTGAGTAGATAAATGATCGAAACAAAGTCATCTTCTACGTGGCTGAAAAATGTAAAATGAATCTCAGCTCGACATTAAACATAACATTCTAACCACATCTGTGATTTCTAAACCTCAGACCACACCAGTATCCTACACCACCACACCAGTATCCTACACCACCACACCAGTACCCTCCACCACCACACCAGTACCTCCACCAATACACCAGTACTTCCACCACCACACCAGTATCCTACGCATAAGAACATAAGAAAATAAGGAGTCTGCAATAGGCCGGTTGGCCTGTGCATGGCAGCTCCTGTCGAGAGTTACTACCACTCTCTATCATCCATGAATCTATCTAGCCTCCTTTTGAAACTTTCCAGCGTTCCAGCACTTACTACAAAGTTGCTAAGCTTGTTCCACTCGTCCATCAACCTATTTGTGAACCAGTTCCTTCTTATCTCCCTCCTAAACCTAAACTTATCCAACTTAAATCCGTTGCTCCGAGTCCTATCCTGCTCGGATATTATAAGAACTTTATCTATATCCCCCTTTATAGATTCCTTTCACCCACTTAAATGCTTCTATCATATCTCCCCGCACTCTTCGTCTTTCTAGGGAATGCAAGTTTAGTTTCTTTAACCTATCTTGATTTGGAAGGTTTCTAAGTCCCGGAGTCATTATCGTCATTCTTCGCTGCACCGACTCTAGTGAATTGATATCCATTCTATAATAAGGGCACCAGAACTGAACCGCATAATCGAGGTGCGGCCTGACTAGCGCAAGATATAGTTGCAATAAGACCTCTGCACTCTTATTACTTACACTTCTAGATATAAAACCCAATACTTTGTTTGCCTTATTTCGAACATTAACGCACTGTTTTCTAGGCCGTAGGTCCGGGCTTACAAGTACCCCTAGGTCTCTTTCACAAGTCGACTTCTCTAGGTTGATGTTGTTAAGGCTGTATACATTGACAGTATTTGTTCTTCCAATATTAAGTACGCTGCACTTGCTGGTGTTGAATTTCATTTGCCATTTTTCAGACAACCCCTGCAGTTTATTTAGATCCTCCTGTAATGTATTTGCATTCTGCCCTGAATTAATCTGCCGCCCAATTTTGGTGTCATCCGCAAACTTGCGGTACCTCCACCAGTACCTCCACCACCACACCAGTACCTCCACCAATACAACCTTCACCCCTCACCACCACAATCAACAACCCCCACCCCACCACCACAATCAACAACAACACCACCACCACCACAACCACAACCTTCATCCAAGACCACTACAACCATCATCCAAGACCACCACAACCATCACCCCCACCACCTTCACCCCTCACCATCACAACCATCAACTACACCACCACAGTCATCACCCCCACCAACAGCACAACCATCACTCCTCACTATCACCCCCACAACAATCAACACCGCCATATCCACTACCATCACCCCCACCACCACAACTATCACCCCCACAACCATCACCCAACCCCCATCAACACCACAATCAACAACCCCAACCTCCATCACCCCCACCACCACAATCAACAACCTCAACCTCCACCACCGCTACCATCACCCCCACCACCTCAACTATTACTCCAAGAACCACAATCATCACCCCTACAGCCACAATCAACACCCCGACCACCACAATCAACACCCCCACCAGAACCAACACCCCCTATCATCACAATCAGCACCTCTACCAACACAACCATCATCTCCGCCACAATCAACACCCACACCACCACAAACACCCTCCCCTTTACTCCCACCACACAATGGCTCGTGCATAAGACATGTAACCACCCATCCCCCACCCGTCCTCCCCCGCTTGGCTGAATCAAATAGCGGCCGATCAATTTTTCGATCCATGAAGAAAGTGTCGTGGTGCGCAGTTCTGGTGTACGATACAAAGGTTACTCATGAATTTAACAGAGCAAACGCCAGTCCCCTTAGCTCCCCACTCCTTCCACGGTGACCCCCACCAACCCCCGTCTCCCCTTCCCTGGAGTTTGTCCAGCTATGGATTTATACTTCCAGCTGAGTGACGTCACATGGTTTTAACTGCTCAAATGTGATATTTTAGACATCTTGATTCGTGTTTTTTATAGTCTTTGATATGCTGGATATTAGATGGAGTCGTTTAACGCCCGTCTTTTTTCCATTTCGAGCGAAAAACGACTGTTGTATACGAATATATAACGACTCCGCCTTCCATCGTCGTAAAATCAATGTCTTTTGTTGGATCTAATCAGATAATTACTTATATTAAAGAAATTGAAAACCGCTTGTAAACATCCGATAAAGGTGCAGTAAAGTGAGAACTCCGGGAGGTGGAGGTGAGTAGCGCCGGGGAGGAGGAGGCAGTGGAAGAGCGCCTGCGTGGGCATCCGGGAGGCGGAGGTAGAGGTGGAGTGGCCGTCATCTCGGGGATTGGCTGGTCGACCAGTTGCCTCCGACCGTCTGTGGCCACACGTTCAGTGCACTTACCACGTCACCAACCATGGGGATCGACGCAATGGTGAGTGTATTGCACGCTACCTTCTCTCAGGTTACCCCAACTCACGCTACCCTCTCTTACACTACCCCAGTTAACGCTCTCTCTTTTTCCTCCTGACATGTCACCCCTCCTTCCGGTATAGACTTTAAATGTTACCCCTTTTCTTGTTATTCCTTTCTTACACCCCTCACAATTTACAATTTTGTGCCCCTCACATTAACTCTACTCCCTGCCCCTAACCTTCTGTCACCTTATATTGCACTACTCACAATCTTATAAAAGAACAAGATTCCAGCAAAACAAACCTATTGTGAAGCAGCATTACGGACTGAAGAAACTAAAGCTGTCCTCATTATTAGTCTAGCGCTGGGTTAATGGTTAGTGGGGACATTTGTCTGATTGGAATTTGTCTGTACCTTACATAGACCCTCCAGGGTAGCTGGGCGCAAGACTGGCGTTGAGTTGAGAAAGACTGCGACTGTTACCCATGCAACACGGCAATGAGCAGCGTCTGACGGTCTCTTTCACTCTCTGTATAACTCATAATGCAATAATCGTATACCTACTGCACCTTCGCTTACCTTTTGCCAGTACTAACGTTGTGTGTTGGTGCGATCCTGTGCTTTCAGCCTGACAGTGTAACCAGGGCATTGATAAGTTTACTTTTTTCTTATAAGACGGAACAGGGTTAAGACACACACACACGGAAGCGGAAAGGAGCTCACACGCGCGTTTATGTTTGTCTGTTTTTTATTCACGTAAGATCGTGTGTGTGTGTGTGTGTAGTCGCCTCTGACAGTAAAGTTTTCATTGTTGGTAATTACAGCAAAACAATAAACAAAAAAATAGCAATCCCAGAAAGACCTTATCACCGTCATCAATGAATAATTTTAAGTGAAAATCCCAAACTATTGGGCGTATTTGTTTGTAGTTCATTATAACCTTACTAAGCCCAAAGTACAAGTTACCTGAAAACTTCCTCGTAGACCATAAATACACCCTCAAGGTTAACTGATAACAATTTACTAATATTACGTTAATCTATGTTTTTATCAGTAATTCATCAAAGGGTCATACCAATATTTCTTGATATTATAGAACATGACCGGACACGTTGTAAACCTGCCACCAATTTCTACTTTCATCATAACCTTACTGTATTTACATGTTTTTGGCAGTTTCAAATACTAGTGCCACTATCTTTCTGCCTGTTTTCATTGTATGTCATAATGTATGTACTAACTTTAATTTTCTATATGCTCAATAAGTTTATTTTATTTGTTCAGTGTTACCTACTTTTTGGAGTTCGGCAGCTGAGTGGATATAACACTCGCTTCCTATCGTTCGCGCTCAGCAGGGAATGGGTACCTAATTTTGCACCTGGGAAAATGGAAGCTGCGCCCGTGTACTGAAGCCTGACGGACCAGAAGACCAATGGGACCCACTTTTCATATTTGATTATTTTTTATTTGTGTATTTTCTATTTGTTACAAAAATAATATATATATACTGTGTGTATATATATATACAGTATACATATGCAAGTAAATCACTGTAGGTGCGCGTGATCTAGGTATATTCCGCTCTTCGTGGTGAAACTGAATCGCGGGAATGAGTCTCCGAACTTTACTTACCCTAACTGTTATCTCATGCGAGTGTGCTTTTTTATCTCACTTGGGGTCGATACTGCTTCATTTTGGGAGGGAGAAATTTTTTTACCCCGACTGTACGTAAATCGGCTTACTTATTTCATCAACAAGTATTTGTTCGAGATCAATTCACACAAAAAAACGTAATGTCTGCCACCAATCAGCGTCGTCCTTTAAGAAGCTGTTGACATAATTATCCGCTCTTGTGACTTAATTTTCATTTTTTTTTGGTTAAATGTAGAGGTGATTATTGGTTCCTTTTTGTCAGTGCTGGGCTAACGTTGAATCAGTACATTTACTGGTTCTAGAGTCTAGCACGACCCCATCCAGTGTTGTCAACTATCCAGTGTGACCACAAATCATTTCACTGGCAGACCCAAAGGACCCCAGCGACCCCACCGACCCCATGACCTCTTTGCGATCCTACCTAATGAGCCTTTCGACCCCATTTGGGGTCGCGACCCCAGGTTTGGGAACCCCCGGTTTAGACAAAGGTGTGGTCATACACAACTGAATTACCAAACTTGCGATTCTAATATTTAATTTTGTATTAAATTTTTTTAGATCAATATATTTAAAACTTTCTTAATCTACTTATTTATATATATATTTATATATATATATATATATATATATATATATATATATATATACAGTATATATATATATATATATATATATATATATATATATATATATATATATATATATATATACACACACACGTGTGTGTGTGTGTGTCCTCTAATAATACGATTTAATGAATGATCTTAAATAAATAAAATTGGTGGCATCTTTTCACTGTACAAAATAAATGTTCGCTTGCAAAAAATTTCGTTAAAAATATCGTAAGTTCTCGCGACTATATTTAATGATATTACTGTACTTCATAAAAATGCTTGAAACTATGGTTTCAGACTATGAAGTTGCAACTAAAGTTTAATAAAAATAAATAATTATAAAAGCATGTAAGCAATACCTGAGGCATTAATCATGCCCCACTCGTGGTGACAGCCCAAGGTTGAAGAAGCTACAAGTTCAGAAAATTGTCAGGACAAACTTTCGGAGTGAGGATTGTGAACTCTTAGAATAATCTACCAGAAAGCGTTGTGACGGCGCCGTGTCTGATCTCATTCAAGACCAGACTCCACCAACACTGGCACAAGTACAGAAAACATTCTGGAACAAATACGTGCATGTGCAGTAGGGGTCAAATGTTCGCTCCCCCCCCCCCCCCCCCAAAATGAAGCAGCATAGACCCCAAACGAGATACAACTGTCAGGGTAGGAGGTGCTGGTGGTAGAGTGGTATCGCTCTTGCCTTCGCAAGCGAGATGTCACGGGTTCGATTCCCGGGCCGGTGGAAGTTGTTTGGACATACTTCCTAGCCCCCATTAGTCCCTGTTCACCTAGCAGTAAAGTAGGTACCTGTTGTAAATCGAAAGTTGCGAATTCGTATTCAGGGACAAGTTGTTGGAGCTTCCAATAACTTGATGACATAAACCATTGACTCTTCAGGCTTCTATGCCCTTGACTCTTCAGGCTTCTACGCCCTTGACTCATGAGACATAAAGGCAAGCATGAACTTAGCATGCTTCCCGGTTGGGTACTGTAAACGCTTCTGCGTTTCACCTTACACAAGGATGTAGGGGTGTGCCCAATAAAAAAGAAAAAAAAATTGTCAGGGTAAGTTATTTCGGAGATTCATTCCCGCGACTCAGTTTCACATTGAGGAGTGAACTTAAGGAGTGAACTTATGTCCCCGACTGGACATGCTCAGTACTTGCCAACAATGCCAAACAGAGACGTGACCGACCGCCCAAGCAGCTAACAAGCCGATCAGTGGCGAAGAGGATAAAGTAAAAGAAAGTGAAATATAAAATGATAACATGCACGTTTGAAATTACATCCAATAAGAAAACAATAATATTATCAAACAATTTAAGTTTGGTAAAGGTTGAGGAGACGGAATTTAAAAACAAAACAAAATCTGAATACTATTTGCATGATACTGAACACGAAAATGGAAGCGAGAAAACACAGAACCTATTAGAACCTGACCTAACCTATCCAACTCACCTAACTTCCTAACCTGTGCAATGTCGTTTCAATTCTTTTACTATCATCCAAACAACATCTCTAGAAATGAACGCTTTCAATCCAATATAAATGATAATAAACACTTCCGATGAGATCGTCATTCATTTCTTCACATGTAAACTAAGGTTTATTAGCAGACGATGTGAACCAAAACATGGTCGCCATAATTACGGTAAATATTCAATTTTTTCGCTCACTAACAAGTAATTATATGATGGAAGTATACACTAAAAAGAAAAAAAAAATTTACATTGATGTCGCTTCGATTGTATTACTCAGTATAATCAAAACAACATCTGCAAATTTGTTGTAATTCCATAAAGGCCTTCTGGTACTAATGGTCTCCCCCCACCATTACCTTAGATCTCCAAATTGAGCTAAGTAAGTAAGAAATTACATATCATAAAAACAATTTTGAATATCCCGCCGACGATATTATCTTACTGTTTCGCAATCTGGTCAATTTGTAGTTTTGACCAACCACGGCTATCGAGTTGAGTAATGTGTTTTTCCGATAGTTTAGCCAATTTTAAGACACTTTTCATCTATTACGCTTCCCTCGCATATGACTTAAACATAACGTGGACGGTTAGGAGGTTGGCTTAGGTAATTTTAGGACATTTGGGGGAACTTCATAGAAGAAAATTGTCTTAAAATTGTCTAAACTATCGGAAAAACACATTAATCAACTTGATAGCCGTAGTTGGTAGAAACTACAAACTGACCCGCAACATTGTACAAAATAACAATATTGTTACAATATTATATGGTTTATTAAGATTGCACTTTATATTCATTTCCGCATGTTTAAATGCATAATAAAGAAATTATATAAAAAAAAAATCTTATTTTTACACGACAATATTGAACGTCCGTAGAGAAAACCAGAGTTATGGCGTTAAACTACTGCAACAACTTGTATTTACAGTTATACTCACCTGTTTACAACACCTAAATGTGTACAGGAAGTTAATTTGTAAGTCACTGGTCAGTTCCTCTTGTTGAGGTCAACGAGCGTGGGAGAGATGTGCTGAACGAAGCGTTTGTGTGTGCTCAAGACTGGCCAACAGATGGTGTAAAATTCATCCTTGAACAACACCTTCATTTCGTCAATATTGTCTTCGTCGTTATTGTTATTGAGAAAAATAACTCATTTATGGTAGCCATCACACTCACTGCATAATAGTCTAAAGTAATTTCTTTGATAAAATGATCGACTGTCTGCCTGCCTCGAAATTAATTTACCACAGGGCCTCACACCCGCCACACAGATTTCTCAAACGAATACTGTATCGCGAACAAAATTCCCCCCCCCATCCCCAGACAATCGTCTTCTGCGGGTGTATTGTTTAAACTCATGTGGGGTCGATACTGCTTCAGTTTGGAAGGCTCAGGTTAAACGTGACAACACTAAGATCAGTATTGTGATTGGTTGAGGCGTTTTGCTCTGAAGGAGAAAAAGAAAATAGACAAACGCACAACAAACAAGTCGATGGTCTCCTCACCCCCTGCTCCTAATCTGCCCTAAATGTGGTGATTATATCGACCCACGGCGCATCTTGGAGGAACAATAGGGATTTTCTTGGTAAACTCGAGTGCTTATTTCAAGTTGTGAGTAAAACTGTTTGAAAGTAAAGTACACGTTACGACCTGAAGGTCGAAATGAGGACTTAATAATGTGGAGAAATGCGAAAGACTTGTATAGCTTTTCTTTCATTTATATTTCGTTTAGATGAACTGAAATAAAAGTTAAGTTTGTGGTAGAGTGAACCGGTGAAAAAGATTTAAGTGAGACTATCAAGGTGTGATGATTTGTCCTCCTATGCTACTTGTTTGGGAACCTTAGTTGTATCTGTGACGACTTCTATAGAAGATCTAACCTATTTACTGCCGCAGTTCACTTACGAAATTCATTACAAGCAGCCATCCTATTCATGCAGATTTCCCATTTAGTAAGTCCTGAATTGTGAACTCAGTGTTAATGAACTCTTTTTGTCCGTCAGTAACAAACCCACGTTCTGCCTGAACGAAAGACCAATAAATTGAAAATGTTTTCAGGCGAAACCCAAACACTGGATTGTAAGGTTGTCATGGTGACATAATATGGAGATTAGGCAAACGGTCAGTCATTTAACAAAGCTCTATTGATAAAATATATTATTAAAGTAATCACTCAATCAGAAATAAGTCAATCAGATTTATGATCAGAAAACCACATCATGACAGTCAGACAAGACGATACAACCACCAATAAAACAAAATATGTCATTGTTAAAAGAGACGAGGAATTTTATGGAGATATATAACAAGATAACAAAGATGTGGTTGAGGAAGAGAGAAGGACTAAGGACGCCTCTAAAGCATACCCTTATGTCCTTATAGGAGATTAAATCCTTTCATCAAACACTTGAAGAATGAAAAAGTACAGACGAAAATTGAGTTTCGATACAACTGTTTTTGTTGTATTTCTGTATCAAGAGAAACAACAAAGACAACTTAAGAAGCAACGGACTAATTATTTACCTATATCTTTTTACGAAAATATTTGCAGTTAAATTGAAAAAAAAAAATCGTTTCAAGCAACCGAGACAAGAAGCGGAATTAAGCAGCTTCAGAACAAATATCATGTGCACGCTTTTAAGGAAATGTTTTAGAGAAGTAAGAAGATGAATGATACTCTCTTAGTCATATTCCACAATACACAGACAACGAAATATATCAAAGAAAAGAAGGATTATAAATTAACTTGACTAGAGCTTAAAGTAACATCACCAAATTCACAAATTCCCAGCTTAGAGGGATCAACAATATATAGTTAAAATAGTCATGGCACACAAACATTTAGCACAACTGGTAGTAAGTAATAAAAGTCGGAAAAGTCGGCTGAGCGAAATTAAATAGGGAGTTAAAATGTCGGGAAAGCTACCAATAAGTCATACAGAAATAGAATATTTGACCAAGACATTACGAATTATTGCTTATGGATATCAAACATAGCCAGTGTATGGAAAAATAACATAGAAACTCCAACCTACTTGTGGAAGCACGAAAAACTGTCTGCTAGCTACAACACGAAGATATAGGAAGAGAAATGAATGATAGAGGCTCCTAACCAACGTACGATATTGCAAGGGCTAAGGTGATGGGCAAATTGTAGTGCAATAAGAATGGACCAGTGAGATCGTGGATTGGGTCCCACGAGCGAAGAAAAAGACTCTTCCCATCTTTCCCCTCTAAAAAAACAAAACAAACTAATATTACCTGGAAAATGAAACTAGATGTTGCGTGTACTATACATTCTCCTAAAGTTAAACAATATAAATAACGATCCAGGACTGTTTCCTAAGTCAACATATAACCGAACCCACATGGGGTAATAATATACTCGATTTAGTTCTATCGAACAGAGAAAACCTCATTAGCAATGTCGAGGTAGGGAAGGAACTTGCAAACAGAGATCACAAAGAAATTCGATTCCAGTTAGATTTTCAGGGCAGACGTAAGGAAAATTCCACTAAAGTACCAGACTTCAGAGTGGGCAAACCTTGACAGTTTAAAGAGGCAGCTGAGAGAGGGGGTGTCGAGCTTGGCCATGAATCTGACAGATGACACGGACCTGATAACGAGATCTGAGATTGCCGAGTTCCACGACAATTTAAACAGTGAGTTACTTAATGCACAAAGGCAGAACATACCATACAAAAAACTCAGATCAGACAACAATGACCCTAAATGGATAAATAATTATTTAAAGAACATCATTGGCCAAAGGAAGGCTATAGGTAGAAGGATAAATCGTGGCGAAATTCACCTCCGGGACTATTATAGGGTATTGGCGAGTAGGGTTAAAACCGAGATAAGGAAAGCAAAGAGGAATAATGAGGTAAGGATAGCAAGGGAGGCGAAGACAAACCCCAAAGGATTCTACCAAATGTATCAAACTAAAACACGAGAAAAGATTGGACCATTACTGTCAGACTCCGGCGAGTTCACTGATAACGACGGGGAAATGAGCAATAATTTGAATAAATATTTTTCAACGGTTTTCACCACCGAAAATTTATACATGATACCCGAGGCACCGACCCTATTCAGAGATAGTGAAGAAAACAAATTAAGTGAGATAGTAGTGACTAGTAACAATGTTAGTAAGCAAATAGACAAACTAAAGCCTAATAAGTCACCTGGTCCCGATGAAATATTTGCCAGAGTATTAAAGGAATGTAAGGAAGAGCTTATTATGCCCTAAGCAAAGTTGTTTAACATGTCCTTAAAAACAGGTGTAGTACCAGAATCCTGGAGGATAGCGAATGTAATACCGATTTTCAAGAAGGGGGATAGATCACTATCCTCTAACTACCACCCAATCAGTCTAACATCAATAGTAGGCAAATTACTGGAAGCAATCATTTCAAACTCTATTCGAAATCACCTGGAGAAGCACTGATTGATCAATGATTCCCAGCATGGCTTCACAAGCGGAAGTTCTTGCCAAACTAATCTATTAACATTCTTTTCATCAGTTTTCGAATAGGTGGACGAGGGGCACAATTATGATGTGGTATATCTCGACTTTAGCAAAGCCTTTGACAGAGTCCCCCACGAAAGACTAATTAGAAAGGTAGAAGCTCATGGCATCAAAGGTGACATCCTTAAATGGATTAAGGGGTGGTTACAGGACAGGAAACAGAGAGTGAGCATTAACGACACTAAGTCCCATTGGAGCAACGTCACAAGTGGAGTTCCCCAAGGCTCAGTACTTGGACCATTATTATTTATTATATACATAAACGACATAGATATCGGCATTGACAGCAACATAAGTAAATTTGCTGATGACACTAAAATAAGACGTGTTATTAAATCTGAAGAGGACTCGGCAAAACTACAGGAAGATCTAAACAAATTTTTGGAATGGTCTGAAATATGGCAGATGAAATTCAACGTCGACAAATGTAAAGTACTCAGTATAGGAGATGTAAACAGGGAAACCAGATACCAGATGAACAACGATACCATAGAGAAATCCGACTGAGAGAGAGATTTAGGAGTAATGATAAGTAGGAACCTTAAGCCAAGTAAACAATGTGTTTTTGCTCATAACAAGGCTAATAAAGTACTTGGGTTCATACAAAGGAGTGTTAGCTACAAGACTAGCGAGGTCATCCTAAAACTGTATCTTGCTCTTGTGAGACCACACCTGGATTACGCAGGTCAGTTCTGGTCACCGTATTACAGAATGGATATAGAATCCTTGGAAAGAATTCAGAGGAGAATGACAAGACTAATCCCTGGCATTAGGAACCTTGAGTATAGAGACAGGTTAAAGCATCTTAATTTGCACTCCCTCGAGAGACGTAGAGCGAGGGGCGACCTGATAGAGGTGTAAAAGTGGAAGGCAGGGCTAAACAAAGGGGACATTACAAAGGTACTCAAACTATCCAACCAGGAGCGAACTCTTAACAATGGTTTTTATTAGACAAATTTAGATTTAGGCGTGAAATAGGTAAACACTGGTTTGGAAACAGAGTAGTGGATGAATGGAACAAGTTACCAAATATCATCATTAACTCGAATACGCTGAATAGCTTCAAGTTCAAGTTCAAGTTGTTTGGGATTTCTGGCCTCTTCGCCGTTAGGCTATTTCGGCCGAAGCTGATTGGTTGGTCTTCTTTTTTCTCTTTGTTCTTCTTTTAGTTTTTACTTTCCATTCTTCTACTTGTTCTTCGTCTTCTTCTTTTTGGTCTTGTTCTGTCTGGTCTTCTATAATATTATCAGGTTCTTCGTTGTTCATATCTTGATTGTTCTTTTCTTGTTCGTTTTTGTCTTGTTTGTTCTTTTCTTGTTTGTTTTGGTCTTGGTTGTTTTTTTCTCGAGTCTTGACTGCAAGGAGAGCCTCCCTGTAAGTCAATTTTTCCTTAGCCCGCAGCCTGGCCACCCTGCACTCCTCCCTCCACTTGGGACAAAGCCGGTCGGAGGAGGAGTGAGGGCCACCACAAGCCGCGCACTTCTTAACGGCCGCCTGGCAGTCAGCGTCGGTGTGGCCGGGTGCCCCGCAGCTAGAGCACACCTTGGGAGCACGACACTTCCTCGCCAGATGGCCATATTTCTGGCAATTGTAGCAACGAGTGGGTTTTGGCTGTTGAGGTTTTACTGGGATTTTCTCCCAACCCAGTATAACGGAGCTAGGAAGTTCCTTAGGAGAACCAACCAGGGCAGTTGTGCTGGTCAGCTTCCTAAGTACTGCGAGCTGATCTCCAATCAGCTCGGCAAGTTCGTCTCTTTCGAGATACTCAATTTCAGAGTGGGAAATGACTCCCAAAACTAAGTTATCCTGAAGTAAGGCGTCAAACATGACGTCGACTCCATTGATAATCGTTCGGTAGGGTAATTTGTGGGCCTGCCCCCATTCCTCGAACGTGATGACAAGGGTACCACCGCTACTCCGGACGACCCCTGTCACCCCCTTTAGTCCAATGTGGTCAAAAAAATCTTTAATCACAAGAAGATTTAGTTTCTTGCGCTAAGGGTGCTCGACCGGAATCAGTCTCACAACCTTCGCCTGGGCTAGGGTGATCATGATCATGGTCACGCGGTACCTCGGGGGGAAGGAGCGGGGAGCCGGGAGAACCTACCTCGCCGAGGTTCAGGTCTCAAGTGTAGCTTCAAACATAGGTTGGATGCTTATATGAGCAATAGGGGTTGGGTGTAAACGGGACTGCCCAGTATGGGCCAATAGGCCCGCTGCAGTTTCCTCCATTCTTATGTTCTTGTCTTATTCTGAAGTAATCGGGTTCTGCCTCTTATCCAAGGTTTTCGGGAAAACAATGACTATGAAACTCAAAGGAAATTTCTCCAACCCTTATCATATTATTCATTGTTACTAAAGATACATTATGGACACAGACTCGGTGTTGCTAGTGATACCATAACAGTCCACGCTCAGTGGGTAAGATGGCTGTGTTGTGCGAGAGTACACGTGGGAGGCCTTCACCCAGTAGTGGACACACACACACACACACATTTACTCTGAGATACTGGGATATGTTTTGTTTGAATCATTAGTTTATGAAAGTTAAGGGAGAATGGTAATCAAATTACAGTTATTACCATAAGAAATACAGAACAGATACAAAGAAAATACATACAATTTTGAATAACTAACAAATAAATTATTTGGATAAATATTTTGAACTTATAAAAGAGGAAAATGATTCTTAAATGTCTTGGTACAATTGCAAAGCGATACTGATAAATTGAATATAAACCAAAATATTGAATACACAAAAATCTAGGTTATCAAGTTTAAAGTTGGAATATTAGCCAAATATATTAGAATGGCTTATGTTTCTTATGATGCACAGGCTGAGACATGGTGTATACTGTGTACTGTACGCCAGACTCACCTCACCGCCAGGACGCAATAGAGAATATTAGAGAACCAAAGTGTCAATACAAATAACAGTATAATTCATATCAATATTAGGTGTTATAAACTATGTTATTGTTATGTTTATATAACTTTGTCATTCTAATTTTTTATATCTTGTTCTAGTACATTATTGTGATTTAGAGAAAGGAACGGCAACAGGATAAAAGTAATATGGTAATATTTTGCAGAAGAATCCGTTTACGATAAATTTATCAAATAATAAATAAAATATATTGATATATTGTACAGCACATGTGTAGTACAACCATAAAGGCACCGAAAGCAACATTTACATCTTGCATGAACGGTTAACGGAATTAGATTTACATTCTCGCCTTGACACTCTTCACTCCAAGCTCCCACCTTTAAACTGTTTACAAAACCCCAAAATTGGTATGATGTTTACCTGAACAGTGTGTCCTTGAAGCAATAACCCTTGGTCTTCGCAATACCGAGGACTAATGCGAAGTTTTGCTGAGAGGTGCGTTTTGTGGTAAGGAGTTCTAGGACAACCGCCCTCTGTACAATTGCCCCCCTGGACAATTACTCCCCGACAACTGCCCCCCCCCCCCCCAATGGGACAATTGCCCCCCCCCCCCATTGCCTGAGTGAATCTTATGTACAGTTACCAGCTCTGGCATTCATCCCACAAGATGAAGTGGTTAACGCATTTCAGACACTGCATAGAGTACCTCGAAAATTCATACATTGGCAGACAACGTCGACATAACAGGCGAGCTCCACGTTTCCCTGTCAGCATGTGGAATATTTATGATCGTGTAGCCGAAGATTTACCTCGTACCAACAACTCCTTAGTAGGATGGCATAACCATATGCAAGCTAACATTACTTCAGTCCATCCAAATATCTGGAAATTTCTTGAAGTGTTGAAGAGGAAGCAGGTACTGACCAGCATCACCATCAACCAGGTGATAGTGGGAGATCCAGCACCACCTAGAGGAAACATTAACAAGATTCAACAGCCACAATAGCAACCGTCGTACAAGACTTTGAGAACCGCCGTGTGTTGGACTGTTTGAGAGGAATAGCCCACAACTTGCAATTTTAATATGTGATATATGACTGATCCACAATTTTTTTTTCACTTAACCACAATTTTGTATCAGTGTTTTTCTAATTACAGATTTGTAGTGTTAAAAAATGTATGAGTTGTGCATTTTGCTCTCTATTCAACTAGTTTCATGTTTTGTGCCAGTTATTCACTGGCAATGGGGGACAATTGTCCCACGGGGGGGGGGGGGGGGGGGGGGGCAGTTGTCCAGGTGGCAGTTGTCGGGGGGCAATTGTCCAGGGATACCGACTTGTGTAAACGCTTGACTTAATCTATATAGTGCCGCTATAGTTTATATAAGAAGCGTTTTGGGAGTTTAATTTTTGTTTTTCTAAATTAAACCAACAAATACAATGATCACTCAACCCTTAGTCAGCTTAGGTTGGCAGGGAATTGTTGTCACAATGGCCGTTATCGGAATTAGATTTTTGGTTTCCTAATCGTTCCATGAGTTTCCATGCATCGATGATCATGGTATAGCGAAGTGATCTTGTTCTTAGGGAGAGAACGCTCCCTATTGGAAATTAGGGACACTGGATCCTGGTTAAGGAGATTCGCTTACCAAAGAGTCCTCCAAGAATCGCCTTTACACTTTATTGCTTATTATATTTTATTTTAGATTTTAATACCGAATTTGAGGTTCTTGAAATATCTGCACTTCTTGTCTGCAACTTTTTCTTTTAGAAGAACATCAAATTATAATTACATATCATGAAAAATAAAAAATCCCCCTTCTTTTACATAATAACAAAAAATATAAGTAGACGAAATTCCAACCCTATTGACAAATTTGGACTGTAGAGCTGTCATGCCATCTTTTACCAGCTATTTAAGATACTGTCTTTCTGTCACGAAGCATAACATGCATATCAATAGGGAATGTTGCAGAGACGAGTTGTTTCCGATTTTGATTTGGTTGAGTAACTCACATGAGAGAACCCACCATCCAATAGGCTCAATCCAGCCTACATTGAACACAGTCCCGGCCAAGGTTTAACACAGCCAAATTTAAACCAACTGTAGCTCACCTTCAACCTGCTTTAGGTACTCAATAATTCTTAGCCTAATATTGCCCCGATCACATTTGCTCACCTTTGCATCGTAACTGAAGTGAGCCAGTCATAATTCTCAACCTCAGTTCCTTCACCCCACAACCATCCCTCCTCCACCCACAACCACCCCTCCTCCACCCCACAACCATCCCTCCTCCACCCCACAAAAACCCCTCTCTATTCCCACAACCACCCCTCCTCCACCCCACAACCACCCCTCCTCCACCCCACAACCACCACTCCTCCACCCCACAACCATCCCTCCTCCACCCAAAAATCACTCCTCCTCCACCCAACAACCACCCCTTCTCCACCTAACAACCACCCCTCCTCCACTACCGTGCTCAATCAAGGGAGATGGTTAATGTGGGGACAAGAATGCCAATGTTACCAACACTGTCCATTAAAATAACGAAAATGGTGACCGTGTTCTTTAAGGAGTATAGAGTAGAACACGCGATTATCAAAGCCTACGATCTCTAATTGCACACACACACACACACACACACACACACACACACTCAAAACCTGATCACGAGTCTGAGAACTAAAACTTCAAGTATACAGTAGTTAGGTTAGGTTATATGTAGGGTAAGTGAAGTGAGATTAGGGAGAAGTAGTATTTAGTTTGGTTAGGTTCGGTTAGGTTTGAGTTAATATTGGTTGTTTCGATAAGGTTAACATAGGTAAGCCACACCAACTGACGGACACACACCAACTGACGGACACACACCAACTGACGGACACACACCAACTGACGGACACACACCAACTGATGCACACACACACCAACTGACGGACACACACCAACTGACGGACACACACCAACTGACGGACACACACCAACTGACGGACACACACCAACTGACGGACACACAACAACTGACGGACACACACCAACTGACGGACACACATCAACTGACGGACACACACCAACTGACGGACACACACCAACTGACGGACACACACCAACTGACTGACACACACCAACTGACTGACACACACCAACTGACGGACACACACCAACTGACGGACACCTCCTTCCATTACTCTAGGTCCGAACACACTCCAGGTTGTAGATTCCAAGAAGCTCCTCGGCGTCACCATAGACAACAAACTAAATTGGAAACCACACGTCAGTGAAGTTATCAAATCCTCCAGTTTCCGTCTCCACCTCCTCCGCCGACTCAAGTCCCTCGGAGTTCCTGCACACGAGCTCCTCAGTGTTTACACAACATTCATACTTCCCAAGCTCACCTATGCCTCCCCCACCTGGTCTTCCTCCCTAAATGCCACACAACGTAAACACCTAGAAAGAGTGCAAAAGAGGGCATGCAAGATTATTCTCTCCCCTTCATACTCCACATATCATGAAGCGCTCAACACACTGACCCTTTCGACTCTCACTGACCATCACCACGACCTCATCTGCAAATTTGGTAAGAAGCTTCTACACCATCCCCGACACCGGCTCCTACTACCACCTGAGATCCCTAGTCCGAGAATTGCTGTTCGAAACCACAACCGCATCCAGCCCATACGTGCACGAACTGATCGCTATAAGAACAGCCCAGTCCCAACCATTGTAAAAATTATCAATAACTTGTAATAAATCAGTGTATTCACTCCCAGTAAACACTACTCCTTGCACTGTCACTATGTTGAAATGAGCTGTAGTTTGAGCTTTACCCCATCTAGTTATTATATGTCTTATTTGTGTCACTTATGTTACTTGTATATTATTTGTAATTCGTAACCCATTCCCCAAATATGTAACTGTATATTTTCAGCCTTCTGGCTGCCAAGCTCTTTCAATAAACCGTTAATTATTATTATTATTATTACACACATCAACTGACGGACACACACCAACTGACGGACACACATCAACTGACGGACACACACCAACTGACGGACGCACATCAACTGACGGACACACATCAACTGACGGACACACACCAACTGACGGACACACATCAACTGACGGACACACATCAACTGACGGACACACATCAACTGACGGACACACACCAACTGACGGACACACATCAACTGACGGACACACACCAACTGACGGACACACACCAACTGACGGACACACATCAACTGACGGACACACACCAACTGACGGACACACACCAACTGACGGACACACACCAACTGACGGACACACATCAACTGACGGACACACATCAACTGACGGACACACATCAACTGACGGACACACACCAACTGACGGACACACACCAACTGACGGACACACATCAACTGACGGACACACACCAACTGATGGACACACACCAACTGACGGACACACACCAACTGACGGACACACACCAACTGACGGACACACACCAACTGACTGACACACATCAACTGATGCACACACACCAACTGACGGACACACACCAACTGACGGACACACACCAACTGACGGACACACACCAACTGACGGACACACACCAACTGACGGACACACATCAACTGACGGACACACACCAACTGACGGACACACACCAACTGACGGACACACACCAACTGACGGACACACAACAACTGACGGACACACACCAACTGACGGACACACACCAACTGACGGACACACACCAACTGACGGACACACACCAACTGACGGACACACATCAACTGACGGACACACATCAACTGACGGACACACACCAACTGACGGACACACATCAACTGACGGACACACACCAACTGACGGACACACATCAACTGACGGACACACATCAACTGACGGACACACATCAACTGACGGACACACATCAACTGACGGACACACACACCAACTGACGGACACACACCAACTGACGGACACACACCAACTGACTGACACACACCAACTGATGCACACACATCATCTGACGGACACACACCAACTGACGGACACACATCAACTGACGTACACACACCAACTGACGGACACACACCAACTGACGGACACACACCAACGGACGGACACACACCAACTGATGGACACACATCAACTGACGGACACACATCAACTGACGTACACACACCAACTGACGGACACACACCAAGTGACGGACACACACCAACTGACCGACACACACCAACTGACGGACACACATCAACTGACGGACACACACCAACTGACGGACACACATCAACTGACGTACACACACCAACTGACGGACACACATCAACTGACGGACACACACCAACTGACGGACACACCAATGGACGGACACACACACCAACGGACGGACACACCAATGGACGGACACACCAATGGACGGACACACACCAACTGATGCACACACACATCAACTGACGTACACACACCAACTGACGGACACACAACAACTGACGGACACACATCAACTGACGGACACACACCAACTGACGGACACACCAATGGACGGACACACACACCAACGGACGGACACACCAATGGACGGACACACCAATGGACGGACACACACCAACTGATGCACACACACACCAACTGACGGACACACCAACTGACGGACACACCAATGGACGGACACACACACCAACGGACGGACACACTAATGGACGGACACACACCAACGGACGGACACACACCAACTGATGCACACACACACCAACTGACGGACACACACCAACGGACGGACACACCAATGGACGGACACACACACCAACGGACGGACACACCAATGGACGGACATACACACCAACGGACGGACATACATTACCAAGTACCCTTCAGCTTCAAAGATAAGCTTCCATGTCTTCTTAGTTTGGTGGTTTTACACAGTCCGTGTTGCTAGGCGAGTACAGCGTCACTCTACACTCAACCAATGATGATGCCAAAGGAGAATAAACTTTAATGAAATAATCAAATATTAAAAAAATGAATATGAAAATAACGGTGGATGATTGTACAGTATTTGTCTATAAGTGAATGTCTAAGTAAGTTTTATTAATTATAAGATATAATAATATGAATGGGAGTCAGTAAATGAACATAATGATTAGTGAATGGATAATAAAAAATAAAAATAAATATTGATAATAATAATAATAATAAAAATAATAATAATAATAATAATAATAATAATTAACGGTTTTTTGAAAAAATTCTGCAGTCCGAAGGCTGAAAATATATATTGAACATAAATGACTTATTACATACATTGGTGGTTTAACAAAAGCCTTCATTAGAGAAAGGTAAAGGAACATACAGTGAACTTACAGATTAATGTTTACAGTGGAGGTCACGTAGATTATGTACGCTGAAGTGTTGAGCAGCAGACCCGTAGTGTAGTAACTCCCTCACAGATGGTGTTATGAGGGGCATCACGTGGTGTAGTAACTCCCTCACAGATGGTGTTATGAGGGGCTTGACTTGGTGAAGTAATTCCCTCACATTTGGTGTTATAAGGGACTTGACGTGGTGAAGTAATTCCCTCACACATGGTGTTATGAGGGGCTTGACGTGGTGTAGTAATTCCCTCACAGATGGTGTTATGAGGGGTAATCATGTGGTGTATTAATTCCCTCGCAGATGGTGTTATGAGGGGCATCACGTGGTTTAGTAATTCCCTCACAGATGGTGTTATGAGGGGCATCACGTGGTTTAGTAATTCCCTCGCAGATGGTGTTATGGGGGGCATCACGTGGTTTAGTAATTCCCTTGCAGATGGTGTTATGAGGGGCATCACGTGGTGTAGTAATTTCCTCACAGATGGTGTTATGAGGGGCATCACGTGGTGTAGTAATTCTCCCACTGATGGTGTTATGAGGGGCATCACTTGGTGTAGTAATTCCCTCACAGGTGGTGTTATGAGGAACCTCACATGATGCTGTAGCAACTCATTCACTACGTGGTGTCGAAGCAGCATGGGGACACCACGTGGTCTGGTGTCACAGGACCTCACTCACTCAAATGAGTGTCGTGTTATGGTGGGTGAGATGTTGTGGTGGTGAGGTGTTGTGGTGGATGAGGTGTTTGTGGTGGGTGAGATGTTGTGGGTGTGAGGTGTTGTGGTGAGTGAGGTATTGTGGTGGGTGAGATGTTGTGGTGGGTGAGGTGTTGTGGTGGGTAAGGTGTTGTTGTGAATAAGGTGTAGACATTGTGGCGCCTGGATAGAAAGAGGGAAGGAGATAGGGTCTTAGGATGCTCGAGGGGGCCAAGGAGGAATTTAAAGAACAAGACTGGGAAGAAAAACGTTTATGGAGAATAATTATAGATATACACACAACACACTTGATCTCTTGCCGTCTAAATTGTAAATTACGATATGACTTGAAACACGCACGAGCTAAACTTTCTTTATATTTTCTAATATACATAATAAATAAATAAAGATTTAATTCGCTGTAGCATTGATTCCACTGACGCTGATACTGACGGCCCCGACATTCTATAATGCCAGCAGAAACACTTAACAGTGTCTGGCATTCACCTTCACTATACAATATCATGAACCTACGCCACAAGAACCTTCAAGAACCTTATACTTGTACTGACACTCTCCCATAGGAGTAGCAATACCATTCAACTTCTTTTCACGATGATACGCTTTTAGAAGTCACGCCAGACGAACGATCTCTCGTCCTCTTTAATTGGTACTTGTGTAGGGACTCGGTAACCTGGCGCCGCTCCCTGGCTTGCCGTCACCAGATATTGACGTAGCATTAATCGACAAAATGCTTCCACATCCACCGCCTCGCTCACTGGCTTAAAGATGCAGCAGCAAAACCCAGCCCGCCAGGGAGGTCCTGACGCAGTCCCTCACCTCACCTTCAGCCCGCCGCACTTAGACTGTTGTTGCCATTAATGTATTACAGGACCTGGTTAGCCGTCTTGGCCCGCTGCTGCACTTCGTTGTGGGTGAAATATTAACCGAGTTAGTTATTAAGCAGATGCTGACTTGAGCTACTTCCCCTGTTCAAGAATATTTATATTAACTAATAATGCATTGATGAACGTTTCTGGATTTTCTTAAATAAAATGTTACTTAGATCTATTAATACTTACGCTGTTGTGAAGAAATTTCTGGTTGATATAATTATGAATAGTTGATGCTGAAACGTGTTGATGCGCATGTTGAGAATTTTATAATTTTTAGTGTTAAATCTTCTTTGCCCCTCTCAAGATTTTTGTGATTAAATAATTTTTCATACAAATATTTGTAGTTGTTCTTGGTTAAACATTTATCTTACTAGAGTATATCCTGTTCCTTCACGAAGGACGTATGGGGCCCCACCCGCGGGTCAGTCCACAGTTTTAAGATTTAGCTGAAATATAATAAAGAAG
The DNA here is from genome assembly GCA_958450375.1 of Homarus gammarus. Lineage (NCBI taxonomy): Eukaryota > Metazoa > Arthropoda > Malacostraca > Decapoda > Nephropidae > Homarus > Homarus gammarus. The sequence goes on from CAUDMG010003604.1 coordinate 4,253,290, forward strand.
TACGGGTGGCCTATAATGGTTGTTCCTCGTGTAACGAGGATGGTCGGCCCTAGGGCCACCTAGGCGTGAATTTGTTTAAGGTGTAGAAGCTGTCATCAACACAACAAACACACCCTAAGTTAACGAGCTGCATGATCCAGTGTCAAGGAATAGTTCGAGAAGACCGGACAACTCGCCAACTGCATTGGCTAACCATTACTCGGAACACGATCCGCAAAGCGATTAACATCCAGGTTCCCAATTACTGCTGGGTAGACAGAGTCAAATGGCGTAAAGAAACTTGTCTATAGTTTCACGCTGCCCTGGAGATCGAACCCTGGTCCGCTCGTTTGCGAGGCGAGCATATTGACCATTACTATACATCACAGGTTGCCACGGGTGGCCGAGGGGTGTGGTCGTGCACTATCTCTTGTCCTTCAAACCGAGCAAAGCTGGGTAACTCAAGTCGATGATCATACACGACGAATATAAGGAAACACTTATTTACAGAGGGTGGTACAGACCTATGAAATAGTCTACCAACTCAAGGTGTGGAATCGAGAACAGTATTGGGCTTGAAAAGAGCCACTGACAAGACTAACAAGAACAATGGAGGGATCCTACAAAGGTCATCGGCCTTCTTCCCTCGGCTTGGCCACCTCTGGTTTGGGTGACCATAAGATATATAAGGTACAGGTAAGGTAAAAATAATCCATAATACTTATTGTCACATGGCCCCTGTGACAAGAAGTAGCATCTGGCATAAGTTACCTCGAATCATTTATTTTATTTTATCAATATCAGTAAAAACACTTACCATATTTTATTAATAAAAAATAATATAGATAACGGCAATCATGGTATTGGACCATTTATTCACCTAGAAGTTTCTTGAACGTCAACAAACCCATTTACAATACTTCGGTTTCTTAAAGGAACTCTCAACTTCAAAACAGACTCTATATTATGTATTGTATTTTTGTTTTATTTAAGGCATGCATGCAACGATATTTTCTTAATTTTGTTATTTATGAAATGAAACATTCAACTGAGCTCGTGTGTGTGTGTGTGTGTGTGTGTAAGCAAAATTTGACTTAGCAGGGGTGGTTGTGAGTAATTGGTTGATGAAGGTAGGAATATTTATTGGCTCAGACTGTCTTCCCAGCAACCTCTTGTGTACAGTGCGTCGAGCCAGTTCACATTGTGGTGCCGGTGACACTACTAATGGAGGCGATGCTATGAGTTACAGTCCCACTGACTTTACATTGGTGATTATCCTCATTATATACCGGAAGCATTTATGTTGCAGTTTCTATTCGGAACAGAAGTCATTTTGCAGTTATTCGTGCATGCAGGCAGTTGTTCTTGCGTTATTTGAGATTGTTATCATAACTATCATGAAGGTATAATAGTAACTCTATTACACAGTCACTAATTCAGTACTTGGTAAGAGCAGGAACAGTATAGCACAAGCCATTGTCACCACAGGCTAGCAATAAAAGGTATTTTTGAGCTGAAATTATTATGATATTGAATGTCGATACCGAGCGTAATGTAACGTGTGTTAGCTTCTGAGTGAGGAATGTGAGCGCAGCCGCCTCACGTGCTCAATGCCTCGATCAGTCCAAATCAGGAATATTGAAAGATATACTTACTAAAATTTTCATAACATTACACCAATATAGACGATTTAGCAGTTGGCATGGAGCAGGTCTGGTGCCAGAGTATTAGGCACTCTGGGCGAATCTTCAGCCCCCATTGCTTCGTTTTAATTTGCAACAGAGTTGAAAAGCCTGACTCACAAAGACATGTCGACACAAACGGAAGCAATGCACGGATAGCTCTTTCTGCCACTTTTGGGTAGGAATCGCACACCAAGGGCCAAAATTCTGTGATTGATTTCTCATCGAACATATCTCTTGCTCCCGAATCAGTTCCCCCCCCCCCCCCCCTGAAACTTGAATTCCCCCCCTGGGGGGAATTCCCCCCTGGTTGAGAACCCCTGCTCTACTTGTTGCTCCGTCTTCAGTGGTGGAACACCGGTAACGCGCGTATCTTCACCAATATGTCAAGGGTTCAAGCCTGGACACCCATGAGAAGGGTGTTATCCAGTGTGACGCTGCCAAACATCACAGGTTTCCTGGCCTCCGGTTTCTTCTTATCAACAGTATCCAGGAAAACGTAATGTCACGTATTGAGACAATAACGCCATAGAAAATTCCTGAAGACGTGAACTTACAGGTGAGCAAAACCCTGGTGCCAGCTATGTTGCTGCCGCTCCTACCCCCCCCCCCCTCCCCTTCCGCCGGGTGTTACGTGGCGCGAAATTATCAGTCATTCATCAATCAGAATCGAAAAGTGACGTCACCACAGCCATACCCCATTACGAGGTGATATAAAGCCAAGCACATGCGTCATCAAATTGAACCTTTCTTCCCTAAATCTACATTTTATTCTGGACTTGGCAGAAATACCCCAGACATAGTCATCACATACACATTGCACATCAGCCCTTCAATTTGAACACTACATTTCACCAGGCCCCCTGTGAGGCTCAGATCACATATCCATTATACTACAACTCTCCAACAATCCTATCCTGATCCGAACACCTGCACCACAGTATCAATACCAAGACGCAGACTGGGACACTTTCAAATCTACTCTAGCCGAACAACACTACACACTCAACTTCAAACACCAACCCACAAAGGAAATAGAGACATGGACACAACTATTTAACACAATAACCAACATAGTAGACGCCAAACCGTTCTCAGAAGAAAATATCCTTCAAACCCTCCATCAAATCACAACGACTGCTACAATGCTACAGACGACGATTCACAAAACCAACACAACCTCGCAACAGTACAAAGAGACAACACCATACTAAGAAGACACGTTATCAAAAGCCTCCTCCACGACCACAATGTGCACTGGACAAGTCTCGTAGCAGCCGTCCAGGAGCACAGGACACATAACCCCCAGGAATTCTGGCAAATAATTGCCAAACTCAGGGGGACAGCCAGGCCCCCCTTCGATTTTCTGTTATTAAACGGCAGACGGGTCAGAGAGCCAGCTGAAGTAGCACGGACATTAAAACAACACTGGGAACATTTTGTACCACCAAAACCAGTATTTCACAAATTGTCATGGAGATAGATATAAATTACCATTGCAATAATTATATTTGCCGACTAAACATGACACTGACAGCTCTGTCCTTTTATTTCACCTTTCACCCCAACAGAAGTCAAACCACATTTCTCAGTATCAGTCTAACTGATTGACTGTCCGTCTCTCCTCCTTCCTCACTAAGTTCTTTTTATTGAGGTTGCCTCTGCGTTTGTTTATCTCTGCTTGTTCACGCACCTCATCTCGAAGATTTTGTTACGTTAGCCCTAATTGTCATATTATTAGTTTGATCCACTGCAGATGATGATTTAGCTATAATTTCCTGTAAGTTGTTTATTCCTTTCTTTATTATTTGCTGGAGATCTGTTATTCGTTGCTTAACTTTATCTTTGTCGTTATCAAGCTTATCTACAGGTATCTTGCTTTCATGCTCCCTGCACTCTTTAATAACTCCTTAACTTTGTCCATATATTCTGTGCAAAGAAACAGCATGTTTGTTGTCAGAACCTGAGATGCATTTGTCAGCTTTAAGTAGCTCCTCGGCTATTCCTAAGCATACCAAGTGGTAAAGTCTCTTGCACTTATGGCATGTAAGGACCCCGGCTTTGTTGTTAAAGGGCTCATTGCAGGAGCCACAGGTGCTTCTAATAATTTTTTAACTATGTATTTGTTATTTTTTTTTATTTTGTATGGATTCTTTAACTATCTTATGCACTTACTTTTTAGATATGGCAGAATCGACCGACACTTGGCACTGCCGTGGGGGGGGGGGGGGGGGAGGGATTACGATTACGATTTCCATAGCTTAGCTAATAACAGTTACATATCTTGATGTTTTTCTAGGGAGGCGGAAACCGTCTTTCCTGGCTTATGATTTTTGTACAACTTCTGGGTAAACGCACTTTTAGCCCAAAATGTAGTGACTTGTCTGTTCCAGTTGATTTTTGATTTTGCCGCTTACAGCGGCTACTTTATTGTGCACTCGACACTCATCCTGTGAGCGGTAGCGCAAAAGGATTACAGGGTAGAGTTTACAAAGGGTTATAATAATTAACCCCCGTTGTCAGGATATTATGGCACTGAATGTTACACAGTATTTCAATTACATTATTTGTTTAGTTCTATATATAAAGGGTAACTTATTCACAACTGCGTGAGTACAGGCGTGTGAGGCAGTATGTCTGGCCTCACACTTTGTTATTCACATTTACGTGAGAAGTATTCAAGCACATTGTGTATTTGGTTCTGTACATGAGAATTGATATAGTTACTAAGTGCAAAAAAGTGGATACAATCTTAATATGTCGGCTATCTTGCCATTAGAGATGAAGTGTTGTGCTATTTCACATACAGTGTGCTTGGACCTGTCCCTAAAAGGTTCTATCGTCACACAGTCGAGGAGGTAGTGTTCAGGTGTGTGGCCATATGTATGGCCACACACTTTACATTTAGTTTTGTTTACATTTGCTTGAGGAACATGCTGCCAAAGGTACTTATATCCTAACCTTTATCTAGCGGTTACAACATCTTGTAATCTAGTGATCTTGTTACTTGCTCCATATACATGTTTCACTTGATGCATCTCATCATGGTAACCTATGGATCGACTAGTGCCTGTTTGCACTAGTCTGCTTGCGTCAAACTCATCAATACGTTCCTTCCTAATTACAGTTTTAAGGGTTCTTTTTTACAGACCCAAATTGTATTCAACGGTGTCTTTGTTAGACGCGAGTTTGGCGAGGGCATCAACTCTGTCATGTTTTATGAGGCCTATGTGAGAGGGGATCCATGCGTGCCTTGTTGACCGGGGTGTCAAGGTCTGTTCCAGTAGTGGTAGAGGTGGTGGGGTATACAGCTGCTCTTGGGGAGGGGGCTGGTCCCTGGAAGGTGGGACGTGTGAGGTGCCTCCCTGTCCTCCCCAGGTCCCGTGTGTAGCTCTTGTGCTTTCGAACGCTTATTTCGAGTTCACAAAACCGCTTCATGGAACAATAAGATTAATGCACTGTTCAGTTACTGCTAATGTTCCACGATACAACTAACCACTGTGAGCGTTGTTGTAATACACAAAAAAAATCACGACTTGATGACCTGGTGGCACCGTGGTGACCTGTGATGCAGTAGTTTCCAAATCACTGATTTTCTCTCATTTACTCCTTGTTTCTTTTATATACTACTGTGAGTTGGTCATGGAGATCCTTCACTATATTACCTGGTGTTTCTGTGGTGAGTATCTCACGATCACCACTAATACATATTTCTGGTTAATTGCTCTTCTTTTCACTCGTATTTCCCTTGACTGGCGGCTTAAGACAACTGTTATTTAGCCGTTGGTCGTTTCACTCAAACTAATAAAGTTGATATTTTCCCTCAATTTTCAACGTAACGCGGCACTGATAAGAGTAGCTTCTTGGTGATATTATGAGTTCATTGTCTGAGTCTTAAAAGTTCCTGGCGAGAAATGTTTCGAATGACGAATGTGTTTTGTAGAGCCTGGCACGGCACGTCTACACGCTACACGCAACATGTAATTAGTAACCTTGTTACAATACACGCTTAAAGAGTCTGAGACCTTAGTTGTTAAAGTGCAGTAATTACATTATAGCAACAACAACTATATTTTAACACAGAATTGTTAATATCATGATTTTTAATTGTTGTTATAATACTTTATACTACTTTATCCTCCTCGCCAGTGATCGGCTCATTAGCTATTTTGGTAGTCAGTTACGTCTCTGTTACGCACTGTTGACAAGTAATGGACATGTACTGAACTACTGGTTCCAGGCTGTATCAGTACCTGCTCCAGTGTTGATCAAGTCTGGTCTTGAAAGAGCTCACAGTTGTTGCCGTTACAACAATGTCAAATTGTTCCAAGAGTTCACAACCCTCTCTTAGAAAAAAAAAGTTTGCCTTAATAATTAAGTTGTTTGGGGACTAGGTGTAGCTGTGTGAGAACTTCAACCGGAAGCTGTGACCACTAGTGCCCGTCTTCTTCGGTGGTCATTACGGTAAGTCGGTCAAGATGACTTATCTGTGTGAGGATAAGCTAGGCAGTTACAGGCGTTCTAATCTCTCTAGGTACCTGAGGTGCCGTAGTGCAGGTACAATCTGGTGGCCCTCCTATGGACATTTTCAATCAAGTGACATTTTCGAGTATAGCCCGGGGACCAGACGGGGTGACAGTATTCCAGACGGGGTAGCACCTTACTTTTGAAGAGTGTAATTAGTAACCTTGTTACGCACTTAAAGACCTTCGTTGTTGAAGAGCAGCAATAACATATAACAACAACAACTATATTTCAAGCTATTTTGACTCTTTAATTTTGCTTAAGAAAGTATAATTTTGATCACATGAAGAGGACGGGACTATGAAGTAGAGGGAAATTGTGGGGTAAAAACACGCAAAAAAAAAATGATTAAACCAAACCTAGCAAAACGTGACCTAACCTGACTGAACCTAACTTTACCTAACCTTGGCGATTTTGCGTCCTTTCGTAAAAAAAAAGTGTTTATAAAATATTGCAGCAGCGTCATTTACAAAAACATCTTGAATGGTTTGTAATTCTGAGAAAGATCATCGTCACACAGAGAATTCATCTTGACTGATTTACCGTGATGACCACAGAAGTAGACGGCCAGTAATCCAAACAAAACAAAGACTGACAAATTTCAACTCAAAAGCTTGAACATGCGCAGGCGACGAAAAAGCTACAGAGTAAAGTTTTTTTTCCTTGCCCCATCTCTACTGAATCTTAACTGAATTTTCTCTCAAGGACCCTAAAGGAAACAAACTCCTTGGAAGTTTCTTGGGCTGTACTTGTTTAAATCGGCTTACTGATTACCACTGTGTGTATACTTCACTTATAGAGTAAATTAAGAGTGTATTGTTAGCCGTTTAGGCGATCGGTCATGTCTCTGTTACGCACTGTTGGCATGTACAGATCATGTACAGTACGTATTTGATGTGGAGTTTGTGTTGGTTAGAATAAAGTACCCTGCAGGGAGTCACTTACAGCTTCAAACATGGTAAACTTTGCTGTGATGGTATTCTCTATGCTGGGGTAACTCCAGCTGGATCACTTGTACGCGTTTTTTTTTTTTTAAGTTAGTTTGGGCACTTCACCAAGTGGTTTCCTGAGTGAAACTATACAGTATATACAGAGGTGCTTTGTGTTAAGGTCATGCTTAAGATATTACCAGTTAAAGTGGAGCGACATCACGTAGGTTACTAATGGTTACGCCTTTCTTGTCCACCCCCGTCCCCATCCCCTACAAAAGTGGAAAGAAACAAGAAAACACATGAGTCATGACACAAAGACTAAGAACCAGTGCCAAGGGACGCACCTGACCTCGATGACTCGGTATGCACACAACATATGGTACTGATAGACCTCAATATTTTGATGTCTCGAGGTGTGAAATCGATTAAAGACCCTCGGCGTTATATTATTCAACCCAGACGTCCATAATATCATGTATTAGCTGGAGAGAGGCGTGACTCTGCCTCTGACTTGGGTTCGTAGCTTTTAAGATGTTATCTGTTCTTCTCCCATTATTCTCACTTGGTCAGTGGCTCGTGAGTTTATACTTTAGTTAGCAGTTTCAGAATGGACTCTCTCTCTCTCTCTCTGTAAATCGAATTTCAGGACGCTACTAACTTAAGATAAATCAATAGATTAATAAGCCTCCCTAACGAGTCGCCCCCTAATTTGTTTCTTTCCCTCTGTGTTTACCCAGGCTCTCTCCTCCCTTCATTATCCTCCCAAATGTTACCTTCTGCAGGATTATGCTAAGTTATGACAGTAAAGTGCGGTCTGAGGAAAAAATATATAAGTAATTTACTTTGTGTTGCACTAAGGTAAATTATTAAAAAAGATCAAAATGCTGCAAGATTTAACACTCAGATTTTAGTTTCTTAAGCTTTGGTCCATAACTAAAGCTCTATATAAAATTAATTTGAAGAGTTAAGCTGTTTTTGCGCCAACATATTAAGAGACAAAATAATGAACAGGAATTATGATTGCTTCAGAAAATATCGAGAAAAAGCCCACTATCATATGTTGGGGGCCTTTTACGATACTATCTTCAATGAAAAGGTGAAGGGAAGAGTGAGAAAGTGTCACCTGCAAGTCCTTCATCACAACATCACAAATTTAAATGAGATTAAAATAGTTAGGGTTCTAACACAGCCACACACCCACACCCTGAATATTACTGTAAGGGTGGAAACGATCTTTCTGCTGGTTACCGCTGCTAACTCGCTCGTTTGTTTGCTGGTGCGGACGACACTTGGGGCGGTTGGACGGAGGTGAGAAGGGCAGTGACTATCTGGGTCACCGAGAGATTCAACCCAGCCGCCATACAGTCACTATCTAGCTACCCCGCTGTTCGTCAAATTCTGGCTGTGATCTCATCATAGGTCCTGGACTCGTGGGCTGAGTCCCCAGACCTTCACCTACCAACTGCCAACTCTCTGGTCATCTACCACTACCATACCACGACCGTCAGTTCATCTCATTCCGTCTGTGCCCCGGGTGTTCTGCCATTTCAAAACGTCGCTCGAGTGTGGAGTTGAATGGACGCTTCCCTACCCTGAGTGTGGATCACCGTGTTCCAGAACCTTACCCCAGGGGCAACTGCCGTAGGAAATATCTGGTCATTGTTGGATTCTTTCAGTTGTTAACTCCCATTAATTGTTTGATTCTATTAATTGCTGACTCCCATTAATTGTTTGCTCCCTTTAATTGTTTGCTTCCATTAATTGTTTGACTCCATTAACTGTTGACTGCCTTAATTGTTTGACTCCCGTTGTTATTTGATGTTTGTTGAGTGGTGTCAGAGTTTTGTGTTATATTTTTTATAGTTAAGAGATGTCAATCTCAAACTGTTGTCTGTTATTCCTCAGAAAACCATAGTCCTTGACTTTCCTTAATTAAGAACCTGATTAGTCTGGTAAGGGATTTCTATCCCTAAGTCCCAGGCCTTTACAATTACAAGTCCCTCGCGAGGGGAGGCGGGGGGTGGGGGGGGGGGGGTAAGAAAAGTCAGAGTTCTCTCGTTCTCACTACTGAAAGACACTAAAGTCTTGACCAGGTAATTTGTTATATCCACTTTTCAACAGATTTAGTGGGGGAGGGGAGGGGAAAAGAAAAGGTCGGCTCCCCTCCCTCACATACATAAGAGCATAAGAACATAAGAATTGAGGAAACTGCAGCGGGCCTATTGGACCATTCTAGGCAGTCCCGTTTACACCCAACTCTTACAGCTCATATATCCGTCCAAACTGTATTTGAAGCTACCCAGCGTGTTCGAGTTAATGATGAAGTTCGGCAACTTGTTCCACCCATTCACTTCTCTATTTCAAAACCAGAGTTTTCCTATTTCGCGCCTAAATCTGAATGTGTCTAATTTAAAATCATTACTACGAGTTCGCTCTTGGTTGGATAGTTTCAGTACCTTTGTTTTATCACCTTTGCTTTACCCTGACTACCATTTATGCACCTCTATCACAGTACTCTTCATATTACGTCTCTCGAAGGAGTGCGAATTCAGATGCTTTAACCTGTCTCTGTACTCAGGGTTCCTGATGCCCGGGATTAGTCTTGTCATTCTCCTCTGAATGCTTTCTATGGATTTTACATCCATTCTGTAGTACGGTGACCAGAACTGAACCACATAATCCAAGTGAGGTCTCACAAGATAATGACGATAGTAATGATAAAAACAAAAAGCTGTTTGGTATATTCAATAGGATACCCATGTCATTAACGTCATACCTGTGTAATTTGCACATGTTAGAATTTTCGTTTTTTATATCTTTTTTGTTACTGGTGATACTGCTATAATTTAACCTTCCTGTAAACTTGATGGATACTTTCACACAGAATGACATTGCTCTCTTCCTCGAACTCTGTATACCGACACATAAATGGCTTTTTTTAAGCAACAGCCAAATAACATTTCAAAGTGGTGTCGAAAATGTAGTGGCTCTACTTGTCTCATTCCTAGCTAGGAGGAAGACCTTTACCTACTAACCCATGAGAATCCGAGTACAGGTTAGCTGCTTATTATTCACAAAGACACTTAAGAACTCGAGTTAAAACTCAAGGTATTTTTCCTTATTTACCTAATGGTCACTCAAACTAGAGGTGGCCATACCGAGGGAAAAAGGTCAATGGCTTGTGTCTTTAATAGTCTTGTCAGGGGCTATTTTCAAGACCAGTATAACAAGCCATACTGCTTTTTTAAGTTTTCGCCAAAAAATGAAAACACTTTACATCCTCAAACGACCCCATCATCAGTCAACAACTCGACCTCCGCTTCTGTTGCTTTTTATGGATATTTTAAGATATTAAAAATTACCCTCAGATTGTTATGTCATCTAATCTTGTTTATTTTCAAACAAATCAGTGCTTTTATGGGGATCGTTTCCCTGGCAAGTTTCAAGAAAATCTATAAACTTCTTGAAGAATTACCACATTTACACGAAAGATAGGATGCGGACACGAGGTATTCAGTATTAACTATAGTAAACTCCCCAATGAGCTGTACTGAAAGATTAATTACTCCATGACATGAGGCTCGTGTGTCAGGTATACTGGTGTTGCTCCAAGGTGGTGACCGGCTCTACACGCTGATGCTGTATTTTGCTATAAGTACATGTTTGTATTGGAACACACACACACACACACACACACACACACACACACTACTACTACTACTACTACTACTACTTTGCTGTCACTCAGAATCGAGTATGACGATCATCCAGCTATGAGTCAATGATATGAGTTATTGAGGATGTCACCTTCGCTGATGAGCTCCGATGTGACTAGATAGGCCGATGCGGGACCGGTAGTGTCGTCCACAGATGTTGCACGTGTGGAGGGGTACATCTAGTGTGGGAGGGGCGGCGGCAGCGTCTTTCCGGCGTTGGCTCTTGTCTGCCTCGGTATGCAGTCGGGCTAACTCAAAAATATTGACACCTTCTCGTGTGGTGCTCCTCCAAGCGTTACGGTGTGGAGTTATCATCTCCCAGGTGAGGGGGTCGATTTGGCACTTCTTCAGGTTTGTCTTAAGACTATCCTTATACCCTTTCTGTTGCCCGCCAGCGTTACGTTTACTATTCGCAAGGTGACTGTAAAGTAGTTGCTTTGCCAGTCTACTGTCGTCCATGTGGGTAGCATAGCCAGTCCAACGCAGTTATTCATGGATAATGGTAGTCTCGATGCTCCTACATTTGGTGCCAGCGAGAATACTGGCATTGTTCTCTTGTCTTCCCAGTGAACTCGGAGTGTGGGATGTAGACAACGTTGGTGAAAGTTTTCAAGTGCCTTGAGGTGCCTCCTGTACAGTATGTGACCCATGTCTCGCTGCCATATAGCAGGGTGGGGAGGAGCACTGCTCGATATACGTGCAACTTTTTAGATAATTTCAGCTCCCTACACGGGTACGGAGTCTGCCAAAGGCTCGAGATGCACATCTGATCCGATATTGTCTTTTCATCGATGTCCGCGGTGGTGGACAGGTGGGAGTCGAGATTCTGAAAGTGGGTAACATTAGAGGGGGCAGTACCTTTAAGCTGGATGGATGGTGGAGGTGTGGCTGAACCAGGGGCATGCTGAAAGAGAATTTGAGGCTTGTGTACATACACCTCAAGGCCAAAGTGTGCATAAACATCTGCGTAGGCGTTCATGGTCTCCTGTAGGTCGCGTTCATTGTGAGCGACAAGGGCGAGGTAGTCTGCATAATGAAGTTCAGTAATGAAAGCTGCCGACCTTTGTTCCTGCCTAAAGACATCTTACGTTGAAAAGACCCTTCATCTGGTACTCGATGTCCACCCAGCTGGCTAAATTGGCACTGGCACGAGTAAGGAAGGCAGCAACGAAAATGGAAAAGAGATTTTGTGCCAGTACACATGCTTGTTTTACCCCTGTTTGAATGGGGAAAACTCAGACTAGGTGCCATTGTGTAGGACACTGCCGTTCATACCATTATGGTGTTGCCTCACAATGGCAATGAATTTTGGTGGGCAGCCAAAACGGCTGAGGGCCCTCCAGAGGGCTTCCCTGCTGACCGAGTCAGAGGCTTTTGTTAGGTTGATGAAGGCCACGTACAGGTCACGATGCTGTTCTCTGCACTTTTCCTGTATCTGGCAGACTACAAAGATCATGTCAGTGGTGCTATGTGATGGTCTAAAGGCACATTGAGATTCTGGGAGGAAGTTTTCTGCTTCAGGAAGAAGTCTGTTTAGGAGGTCTCGGGTGATAATCTTGCCAGCTACGGACAGCAGCGAGATCATGCGGTAGTTGCCACAATCTTACCGGTCTCCCTTGTTCTTATAAATATTAATGATGGAGGCGTCTTTAAGAGCTTAAGGAATTCTTCCTTTTCCCATATATTCTCCAGGAGAGAGTGAAGGTCCTCTTGCTTTATACACTTCGGTTGCGATTCCATCAGGCCCTGAGGCTTTATTATTTTTCATCTATTTGATGGCAGTAGCTACCTCATCCAGGGATGGAGGATAACTGAAGTGGATCAGCTCTGGATGCTGAGGGACCTGCTGGGTAGTCAGGACATCCACATCGGTGTTTCGATTGAGCGGCGAATGGTAGTGCTCTTTCCAGCACTGAAGGATGCCTTCTTCGTCTTTAATTAGGGAATTATCGTCGGATGAGCAGAGGGGGGCTGCGCCATGAGTGATTGGCCCATAAAATGTTTTAGTAGAATTGAAAAATTCGCGCATCTTGTGTTGCTCTGCAAGATTTTGCATTTCACTTGCTTTATTTTCAAACCATTCATTCTTTAAGCTATGCTTACACCTGCGAGAAAATTGTCACAATTTCTCTGTCGGACAGCAAACTCGCCAATGTAAACGCCTCTGCAAGGACTGTCGCGAGTCCTGTAGCAAGTGTTTGGGAAGTGCTCGCAGGTGATCTAGACGTGGTAGATTTTTTTTTTTAATTTTTTTTAAAGTTAGTGCGAGCTAAGCTTTCCTACTGCCAGGATGTCTTCCGGCATTGAAGGTAGTGAGAACGAAGTTTTCATGGCGAAGAAATGGTCTAACACAGACACTAAAACGTTAATCTCCCTGTATGAGGAAAATTAATTTTGCATCACTTCATACAGTGCTGAACATATATTTGGGATAAAAATACTCATCGTAGACACTGGTAACCTGAAGAGATGCACGAGAGAGTGATATGAGTAGCCTGGACAAAAAGTGAATATTATTAGAATAACGCAATATTCCTAATACAAGTAGAGTAGAGTGATTAATTATTAACAACCTTAGGTACACTAGTAGAATTTTTTAGGTGCACTTTTCACATTAATTGGTGAATAATCGTGTGTGTATGAAGAAATTGGGCAAAACATCTATTTTACAACACACACACATATACATATATATGTATTTATTTATATAACTGACATTGTGTTTTCTGTCAACCCAGTTGGTAAGATAAATATGGTTGTATGTATTCTTGGCCTAACCAGGGACAAAAGTTCTTCGAGAATCATAGCAGATATACGGATAAAATTTCTGAACTATTGAGCATCTTCAATTCTGAGCTTATTGATTAAATTGTTGTAGGCACTCCTTTTCTTCCCTTCTCAAAATCCAGTCTTTAACCTAATATTTCCTGTTTCTTTTTTACCCTTACTGGCACGGTGCAAGACAAGTAGTGCAGCAGCACATCTCACAGCTCTGCACCGTGGCATGCTTACTAGACTGGTGAAAGAAAATTCCCAAACCAGAACTTGCAACACTACTCAGACAATGTAAACAAATCTGCAAAAACTTGCGCGCATCTAGCCGACAGTGACTCGCACGACAGTACTTGCAACATTTTTCGTGATTTTAGTGTAAACAGCCACCGACAGGGGCTTGCGCAAGGTCTGTCACGAGTCACTTACTTCCAGGTGTAAACGCAGCTTTAGATTGCGAAGTATGTGCTGGGCCGCTTATTTCTTCTTGCGAAAGGTATCAGCTTTGGTTCGAGCACATTTATCATTGATGAATACATTGATTTCTGGGTCATTTTCATCAAACCAGTCCTGGTGTATTCCTTAGACCTGGTCGAGGATCTCTCTGCAGGTTTTTGTCATGATAGTGTCGAGAATACCCCATTCGGCATTTGGGTTGTTTGTTGTCGTGTTGTTAATTAGCCTATGTTCGAGGTACTCTCTGAAGATGCTTAGTGTTAAAATCTCTTCTGGAGGCTTGTTGCCTTCGCCGTTTTGGGGCGACGTAAAGTGAGACTTGGCTCTGACGAGCCGATGATCAGGATGATCAGTGTCGCAGTGGTCTGAGCCATGCACGCATGGCTTGGGTGAAGAGGACATCTCGGCGATCTCTTTCTCTGACAATAATATAGCTAATGAGATGGCAGTGTTTGGATTGTGGGTGTTGCCACGAATCCTTGAATTTGTCGGCCTGCCTAAACAAGGTATTGGTGATAGTGAGGTTTTGTACAGCACATACATACATACATACACACACACACACACACACACACACACACACACACAAAGTCTGCGAAGCAGTTCTCACTCGATGTTAATACACAATAACTACCTCCCCACGTTATATCCCTCCTCCCCCGCCATCCCTCCTCCTTCCCTTACTTCCATTCCTGCCTACTCCTATCTTCCTCCCTCCCTCCTCCTCCGTTAACCCCAACTCCACCTTCAATCCCCCTTCCTCCCCGTCTCCTCCTCTTCCTTCTTTCACGCTCCCTCATTCCCTAGCTTCACACCTCCTCCATACCTCTTCCTCCCCTTCATCTCTTTCCCTCCCTCTCCCCCGTCTTCTGTTCCTTCTTCACTTATTCCTATCTTCTCTCTCTCCCGTCCTCCTTACCAAATCTCCTTCTCTTCCCTTACTTCCTTCTTTCCAAGTGGCCATTGTTAGACGAATAAAATCTTAAAAAGTGGTAGAGAAGGGCCTGCTGTTTTACCGTGTTATCTGGTGATGATATGTCTTAATGTGTAGTATGGGTGTTGTGATTGATATGGTAAGGTGAATTAATCCTCCGAGGACGGTGGCTTAACCCTCCAAGACTCAAAGGGTTGGGTTAGGTTAGGTTAAGTTAGGTTAGGTTAGGTAAGATTAGGGTTGAAGTACTGTCGTTACGTCGAGGCAAGTTGGCGCGGCGCAACGTACTTTAAGTGTACGGTGGTGACGGTGATAGTGTTTATGTGGTGAAGGTAATAGTGGTAATGGTAATAATATTAGTGGTGGTGGTAGTGGTGGTGGTTGTGGTAGTAATAGTGGTGGTGGTGATGGTAGTAATGATGGTCTTAGTATCAGTGACGGTGATACAGAGGTGATGGTAGTAATGGTGATGGTGGTGGTAGTAATGGTAGTGGTGGTAATGGAAGTGGAGTTAATAGTAGTGATGGTAATAGTAATGGAAGTAATAATAGGGGTGATAATAGTAGTGGTGGTGACAATAGCGGTGATTGTGGTAATACTGGTAGTTATGCTGGCAATAGTTGGGTTGGTGTGGGTAACAGTGGTGGTGGTGGTAACAGTGGTGATGGGAACAGTGGTTGTGGTAACAGTGGTGGTGGTAGTAGTGTTGGTGATAACAGCGGTGGTGGCAACAGTGGTGGTGTCAACAGTGGTGGTGGCAACAGTGGTGGTGGTAAGATTGGCAGTGGTAACAGTGGTGGTGGGAACAGTGGTGGTGGTGAGATTGGCAGTGGTAACAGTGGTGGTGGTAACAGTGGTGGTGGTGGGAACAGTGGTGGTGGTAACAGTGGTGGTGGTAGCAGTAGTGGTGGTAAAAGTGGTGGTGGTGGGAACAGTGGTGGTGGTAACAGTGGTGGTGGTGGGAACAGTGGTGGTGGTAACAGTGGTGGTGGTGGGAACAGTGGTGGTGGTAACAGTGGTGGTGGTAGCAGTGGTGGTGGTAAAAGTGGTGGTGGTAAGATTGGCAGTGGTAACAGTGGTGGTGGGAACAGTGGTGGTGGGAACAATGGTGGTGGCAACTATAGTGGTGGCGACAGTGGTGGTGGTAACTATAGTGGTGGTAACAGTGGTGGTGGTAACAGTGGTGGTGGTAATAGTGGTGGTGGCAACTATAGTGGTGGTAACAGTGGTGGTGACAACTATAGTGGTGGTAACAGTGGTGGTGGTAACAGTGGTGGTGGTAACAGTGGTGGTGGCAACTATAGTGGTGGTAACAGTGGTGGTGGCAACTATAGTGGTGGTAGCAGTTGTGGTGGTAGCAGTGGTGGTGGCAACTATAGTGGTGGTAATAGTGGTGGTGGTAACAGTGGTAGTGGTGGCAACTATAGTGGTGGTAACAGTGGTGGTGGTAACAGTGGTGGTGGCAACTATAGTGGTGGTAACAGTGGTGGTGGTAACAGTGGTGGTGGCAACTATAGTGGTGGGAACAGTGGTGGTGGCAACTATAGTGGTGGTAACAGTGGTGGTGGCAACTATAGTGGTGGGAACAGTGGTGGTGGTAACAGTGGTGGTGGCAACTATAGTGGTGGTAACAGTGGTGGTGGCAACTATAGTGGTGGTAACAGTGGTGGTGGTAACAGTGGTGGAGGGAACAGTGGTGGTGGCAACTATAGTGGTGGTAACAGTGGTGGTGGAAACAGTGGTGGCAACAGTGGTGGTAGTAACAGTGGTGGTAGTAACAGTGGTGGTGGCAACTATAGTGGTGGCAACAGTGGTGGTGGTAACAGTGGTGGTGGCAACTATAGTGGTGGTAATAGTGGTGGTGGTAACAGTGGTGGTGGCAACTATAGTGGTGGGAACAGTGGTGGTGGTAACAGTGGTGGTGGCAACTATAGTGGTGGGAACAGTGGTGGTGGTAACAGTGGTGGTGGCAACTATAGTGGTGGGAGGAACAGTGGTGGTGGGAACAGTGGTGGTGGCAACTATAGTGGTGATAACAACTACTGTATAGTGGTGGTAACAGTGGTGGTGGGAAAAGTGGTGGTGGTAAGAGTGGTGGTGGGAACAGTGGTGGTGGTAACTATAGTGGTGATAACAACTACTGTATAGTGGTGGTAACAGTGGTGGTTGGAAAAGTGGTGGTGGCAACATTATTGGTGGTAACAGCGTTGGTTGTTACCCGGGCTGTAAACATTTATAATTTCAGTGACTCAGAGAACGGATAGTAACTAAAGGTTACAGTAGCCTGTGAAAACACATTAAATCAGTCAATCATTACAGATATATTCGTAAATATGGTGGAAAATGGTGTTGTACGTGTCAGGTCCTCTGAGATTCTAAGAAGGGTATAGTATTTTCAACAAATGACGTCATGAAATAAACACTTCACAAAGGTTGCGTGTCTATCATTGGGGGTGGTGGGGAGAGGGGGCAGAGTATATTATATGATTTTGGAAAAAAAAACGTAACACTCACATTGTTAACTCTTACTTACTTCACGTTCTTCATTGTCTCGGACGTTAATACTCTCCTTGTGGTTAATCCAAGTATGAGTTAGTGTTATTATACGTCACCCAATAGGTAACATTGACTGTATTCATGCACAGAGTAAACAACATTTCAAAAAAAAAAGGAATAAATCAACTTTAGAAAAGTTATGTTAAGAAGGGGTACTGTACTCAGAATATTGCGGACATACACTGATACATGCATCTCGCTGGAAACCTATAACTTGGCGCCTGATGCAATATTTACGTTCTAGTGTGCGCAGTGGCCTTTCCTTCCTCAGTCATTGTCTGCAAAAGATAGATGTTCCACGACTTTGGCAACAGTTAAGGACGCCAATGGCGCTATGGTTTTTGAGAACCGCTGCTAAAGAATGTAATAACTGCCAAAATAAAGAATTATATTTAAACGAAACATTTTCTCGCGCATACTTCTGGAGTAAAAAAGTCGTTATTTATGATATTTTAAGAAAAAATATCGAACATTTTTGGGTTATAGCTCCACATTCTTACTACTACTACTACTACTACTACTACTACAACTACTACTACTACTACTACTACTACAACTGCTACTACTACTACTACTACTACTTTTTTTTTTAAAACGTGGCCTCCAGCCTCCCCCAATAGCCACACCTTCGCCATCATTTTATTACCTTAATATTAAATATCCTAATACATAAGAAGCTATCCTATCTGTGTTGAATTAGTTGAGCCGCAGATCTATGCGGCATTCAGTGACTGTAGCCTCATAGTCAGTATCTGCAGCAGTTGTCGGAATTGGGGCAGAAGCTCTCGTTCCCCTGAGGCAGAGGAAAGCCGACCGAAGGAGAGAGAAAGACAGTGCTACTACTACACACATACGCACACACACACACACACACACACACGATATGATCGGTCATGTGGACAGTCATGTAACTGCAGGTGAAATTAACAATAAAATATTCAAAAGCAGCCACTCGGTATGTTGTGCTCCCCCACCCTACTGAAGTGATGACGACAGGGCAGCAGTATATAATGGTGGGAGGCACAGGCAGGGTACCATTATGTATGTGGAGTGAACTATCACGGTGGGAGGTACAGACAGGGTACAAACATGGTTGATGTATAATGTACCCAAACATATACGTCTTCAAAATAAAAGGTCTGATGTGTTACTTAATGCAGTATAGGAATTTTCCCAAATTATTACTTGTGCAATACACGCTAATAAGTCAAACGCCATAGAAAAATATTTCAATTAAAATTAATATCCTAAGTATCTGCTAGTATTCACACACACACAGAAAATATATTTGATTTTTTTATTCTCAAATCTGCGAATTATAAACAACGCAGACCAGGAAACACGGAAGCGCGGGAGGGGAGTGGTCATAGATGATGTTTTATTCTTAGGATTAACTGAGCCTTACTTGTAAAACTCCAGACATAGTTAAATTTCAAGCTATTTTACACCAAGTTGCTTAGGTTATGTTTGATTTCTTTTAATGACTAAAAGTAATTCCTTTTTAACTTTTCAATTTTATAATATGACATGGGCCAATTGCAAGAACAGTTATGGGGTGTACAACGCCATTCACTGTACGATGACCTTCTTGCCCTGATCTTTTTTCAGCAATATCGCCTTTAACACATGAAACTCTGCACTTTTTGAAGCTTTGGAGGAGTCTCGAAGCAAGTTTCCTGGTGGGAATTATTAGCTAGTGCTGTACTCAAAATATCGAAACTTCGAGATCTCTCCAGAGCTTTGAAAATGTGGTATTCCTGAAACAAGATCAGGGCAAGAAGGTCATCGTAAATGGCGTCGTACACCCCATGACTGTTCTTGAATACGGCCTACACCCCAGGGAAAAGTAAGGAGGGAGAACCCTGCAGTCGTGGTTGTCCTCCATCGATTGCGTGGTTAGTGTGCCTGCGGAGGCTCGGTCAAGGTCACGCTTCCCACTGGATCCTCCAAAATTCCTACGAGAAGCTTTCCCTCTGATCAATGAGAATAAAACACATCTGTTGCAGTAGAATATTTTCATATCTTTTTGATGTTATCTTTGGGTATTAGCTAAAGCAGGCCACTTAAATCTGTTTTCAAATCTCAAGCAGGTAGGAATTTTAACGTCCTTGACCTCTAAAATTGTGGGGATGCATCCATCATTATAAACTTCCTGACGTATTTACGTCATCATTGACTTTAAGTATTGTTTACCTGGATGCTAGACCATTCTCACTAGATGAATCACAGAGCTCTGGAGAAGACGACCAATCAGTAATTCACATAAAAATTATTTTATAGACGTAAATACGGGTTAGAAGAGACACCTCCATTCTTATAGAAGTAAAGTTTATGTCTTAAACTTCACATAAAGGCCCCACAGCCAGTATTCTAGTTACATGATGGTTTTATAAACTAGGAAAAATAAATTACAAACAGCGATAAAATTAACGATAAATACATGCAGCTACAAATCATCTTTGAAGAAACATTTCGGGAGGAAATCCCCCCCCCCCCCCCCCCAGAGATCCATAAAGTCTTCAAAATCTCAGGGTGGGAATATTTTGGGCTCAGACAGACGCCGAGCAGGCTGTTGTGCTGAAAAAGTCATCCACGAACTGAATGATGAAACTAACTGGGTGTACAACTTTTGATTTACTTATTACAGTTCGATGTTTGAACAGTTTCTGGCCGCTCTTCGTTGACATAACCTACCTAGGTATAAGAGAAGCTAAAACAACTATCTGTGCATACTTTGTGGGAAACAATACGAGACCATGGACGATAAATTTTGGTATATGAGGGCTGTCACTAGTCACACGTAAAATTTCGGAGCTACTACCTGCTGACACAACCTACCCATGTACCTGCTAACACAACCTATCTATGAACCTGCTGACATGAACCGTCTCTGGTATTGACACAACAAGTCCGTGACGCTGATGGTGCCAGGTGTTGTGTGTTCACGCGTAGGAAAATGTTGCTAAGGCGACCTGGTGAGATGTGGTTGACGATCAATAACTATTATCTGCTGTGTGTCTACTTGGGCCCAGGTGAGTGTATGTGTGTGTGTGTGTGTGTCGAGTAGTAGTAGTAGTATGTGTGTGTGTTACATAGGTCAATGCTTTGTCACAATAAGTTTCAGATTTATGTATGAACCATCAAGTGAATCGTTTAAATAGTTTATGAGTGTTTCGGTGAAAATATAAAGTTTTTAGGGTATCTTTTGTATGAAGAAGGTGCAATGCTAGTGTCTGTTAATCACACACACACGCACACACTACCCTTTAGTCTCTCGGATCAAGCATTTTGATGATGGCTTTAATAACCATAACATTACTACATTTGTTTAGCCAAATCTTGCAGTGTCATCTTCTATATACAATATGTGCCTTGTTACACACTTAGACTTTTCCTCAATAACCGAGACAAATTTAGTTTTTCCGACGTGGTTCTGGACGAAGTTCCTGCGCTCGTGCTGTACCAGATTAGTATAGGTTTAGAAAACGTGTTAACGTGTTAGTCTGAATGTTTTGTCGGGGCATTTACTGATATACAGGAACGTGGCTTAATGTATATAATTTTACTTTAACTTCTTTATTGACCACATAATGACACGACCATGCGGACAAAACTGCAGCATTCGAAGAGGCACCCAAAGATTCTTGTTATATCAAGGTTAAACAATATATTACAAAGGATTATCAAGGATCCTGATATCATATTAAGAGAGGCTGGGGAATGTTGATTTCAGTTCATAGTGGATGTGAAGATTTACCTGATGCTATACATTTTATTTTAATTTTTTATAATTTTGCCACTTACAGCCAATAGTTTATTGTGCACCCCATACTCATCCTATGAGCGGTAGCGCAAAAGGATTACAGAGTAGAGTTCACAAAGGGTCTGTATAACTAACCCCCGTGGTCAGGATATTATGGCATTGAATGTTACAGAGTATTTCAAATAAATACATTGTTTAGTTCTATACATAGAAGGTAACTTGTTCGCAAGTGCGTGAATACAGGAGTGAGGCAATATGTCTGGCCGCACACTTTGTTATTCACATTTCCGTGACAGGCATTCAAACACATTGTGTGTTCGGTTCTATACATGGGAACTGATATAAATGCTCAGTGCAAAAAAGTAGATACAATCTTAATATGTCAGCTATCTTGCCTTTAGATATACGTGTTGTGCCATTTCACACACACAGTGTGCTTGGACCTGACCTTAAAAGGTTCTATCTTCATAAAGTCGAGGACGTAGTGTTCAAGTGTGTGGCCATACGTCTGGCCACACACTTAACATTTAGTCTTGTTCACATCTGCTTGAGGGATATACTGCCAGAGGTACTTATATCCTAACCTTAGTCTAGCGGTTACATCTTGTAATCTAGTGATCTTGTTACTTGTTCCATACACATGTTTCACTTGATACATCTCATCATGGTAAACAATGGATTGAAGAGTGCCTGTTTGCACTTGTCTACTTGCGTCAAATTCATCAACAAGTTCCTTCCTAATTACAGTTTTAAGGGTACTTTATGACAGACCTAGATTGTATTCAACAGTGTCTTTGTTAGACGCTATATGCTATATGTGGGAGTTATTGACTATAACTTGTTGTCGAGAGGTGTTGACTGCTATGCTGATTGTGAGGGAGGTGGCTCGCCTGTAATTGGTTTCAGCTGTAGCAAAAGGCAGAGCAGATTTTCATTACTGGCACTTATAAGCCCTTGGAGCGAGTCTGGCCCGCGTGGCCCAGGTGGCCCAGACCCATGGTTAGCCCTGACCAGATGTTGGTCAGGTGAGGTGGCCAACCCTTTGGTGACTGTCAATACAAAGTCAGCAATACCTCCAGGAGGGCACAGTGCCTCACAGATGTAACCCATATGTTTAGCAGAGTCTTAGCCTCAGAGAGCGTGAGCAGACCTCATAGAGAGAGGTTGTGTCACACTACACCCTGAGTCCTCACCAACACTAGTTGCGACACTTGTGGAGTCTAGCGAGAACACCCTTAGAGTTTTTAAGCGGATAGACGAGGAGGTAAGCTTAAGTGCAATTCGTCGTGAAAACTTTGGCTATAACTACCCATGTTCTTGATATAAATGTCAGTTTTACTTTGTTAATAAATGTAAATAGTGATATATGATATTTACATAATACTGTAGAATTACACCACTTGTGAGAAAGAATACCATGTGACTAATAGCAGAGTGAACATTGAAATTAATTATTTCCCCATACTCACTAACATAGTTGGTGATTAAGGAGTGATGGCAGCCATCTGCCAGTGATTGATAATTAAAAGGATTAAACCTCCCGAGTGGGTTTTGTGAGATTAAATCCTAAATGACTAACAACAACTATAAATATAAACCATAAAACTCAACATAATTATAATGTAACATATAACAGTTCAAGTTTGTGCATAATGACTATATCTTTAAGTACGTCACTGTTAATGTAGTGTTCGCTAAATTTACGGTAGAGGAAACCATCGCACCTGAAATCCCTAAGTTTTCAGAGAATTGGTCAGTGTGAGTCAGGGTAAAGTGGTCTGGATGACCACTGAGGCGATACGTAGAATTCTGCCTTATTCCTAAAGGTGGCGGCACACTGGGCACTTTCCTTCAAACATGTTGCTCGTTTTGCTGGCCGTTGGCCAAAACGTCCAACAAGCAGTAGGATTTCGGCTGTTGTTAGAAATGGATAACGTTTTGTCGGGGATTTTTGCTGGCCGGATTAGTGCTCAAATGAGCTTCATATAATTTCAAATAAAAATTGAAATAAATATTGAAAAAAATATAATTTAAAATATAAGACATAAACGGTGACATATTTCTATTTATTCGTCACTTTAAAACTTCTTTAGTATTTTTAAATCATTATTCGGGGGTCTTCTTTGACCAGCCAGCCGCCGCCACTTTTAAAGAAACTTCACGACGCAGCCATTTGTCTTTTCTATAGCTTTTGCAGACGCCTCACTTGCTTTAGCAATTGAAGAACTATATCAAAACCCTGTATGGCTTCAACTGTAGTCACAGGATTCATAGTAAACCTCGTCTAGATGCTTTGTTGTTGTTTTCGTTGCGTTGGACAGATGCGCCAACAAAACATCCCAGTTCGACGCAACACGTCTCTTTGTTTTGCTGGCCAGACCTTGTTTGCCAAACTTGTTTGGAGGAAAGTGCCCAGTGTGCCGCCGCCTTCAGACTTACAGGCAGTGACAGCCTATGTGAAGCTGGGCGACGTCGCCTCGTGTCAGAGATTGTCTCCCATACACATGGTTTACATCTCGGAAGATGAAGTGTGGGGTGGAGCCCCTGATGGGACGTTCGGAATTATAATACTGCTGTAAATCAGCTGGAAGAAGCTTCCCGTTGTCGAGGTAAACACCGGGAATTGGCATGCAGTGAAAAGATATTTGAAATGACTTCCAGTTGGTTTCCTTGTGAGAAAAAGAGAAATAATTCTGCAATGGTAAAGTTTGATTTCGGGAAACTACTGAGAAGAGAGAGGGAGGGTAAGTCCGTGATGATAGACCGTAACGAGTCTATCTGGAGTGAATGTAGGTAATGGCTTGGTAAATGGCTATGAGTTCAGAAGGCAAGATAATGAGCCAGATAGTAAGTCTGGTTATGAAGTTATGTATCAGGGTGCTATCTTGGATAGAAAATGCCGTCTGAGCTATCGGTGAAGGACGTGAGTGATGGGGCGAGGAAGATGGAGAGAAGTTAGTCTTTGGCGTCATCATTAATGCCATTTACTTGATAAGAGGGAAGGTCATCTGCCTTTTTTGTAAGAAGTGTAAAGGCAGTCTATGATACTGGGAGGGCTTCGAGAGGGGAGATGGAGGATAAGGGGTGAAGTTTTCCTTGCCTTGTTTAATTAACTACGGTAGGAGGTAAAGCTTAAAGCTTGGGAGGCTACTTTCATGAAGGAAAGGGGTGGAGGAGAATTAGGGGGGATCAACAATGGCATCAGTTAAATGTTGAGGGAAGTAAGAGAGGAAAAGAATAAAATGACTCGGCTCCTAAGGATATTCCGAGGTTCCCAACTCCAGTGGAGGGAAATTTTGACGATCCCTGTGGATGGTAGAGCCCAGGATGAAATTAAGTGCCTTGTTCTGGGTGACGTCGAGGATGAGAAAACCTTTCTCAGGGAGGAGACTCAGGTGGACCGAATGGTAGTCGCCTTTACACTGGAGATAAGGATCTAGCAGTTGGGACATTGACCCCCAAGTGGCGTGAATGCAGGCGACTGGAAAATGTTACTGACGCCGTCCTCTTTTATGATACACTTGTTTCTCTCCAATTGAGAGAGGTTGTCGTGGAGGCAGCGAGCTTATATGAAGTATAAAGACGTTCCTTGAATATCACGATAAATATAGCGCTGTGTAAATACCGAAGGTGACGACCAGGTAGGAGATGACGTCACTGATACATGTTGCGTCTATGTGAACGAGTCGGTGGTGACATCACTGATACATGTTGTGTCTACGTGAACGAGTCAGTGGTGACGTCACTGATATTAAATGTCTTTGTAAGCGACTCGGTGATGACGTCAACGGTAGTTTGCTGTGCTATTGTTGGAGCATCGGTGGTGACGTCATTGACATTGTGCAGGTTTCTCCTGAGTAAACAAGACAAGGGCGGTGAGATTTATCGGGTACAGTACAGGTGTTTGTTACCTGTTATTTTCTTGTATAAACACTTTCTTCTTTTTCCACTTTATTGTCTCACTGTACTACGTAAACACTTCATCTTATCCCAGATTCTTTCATGGAGTAGCTTTTCCTGTCTCACCTAGCAGTATAGAACATCCTTGCCATCTACGTCACAGCAGTTATCTAGGACCAACTAGGTACTTCGGAGAGAACCAACTACTACAATGAATCGATTAGTCTTTCGCCACTACGATTGATTTGCAATTTTTTTCAGAATCGCTATCCGGACCTTCTCTTCTGGCTTTATCCTGGCCAAATTTTTCCACCATTTGTGAGAAGGAAAAAAAGATTCCTTATATTCGCTTTGCAGAAAGACTCATCAAGCTTTAATCTATGTTGTCCATGTTTGTATAACTGTTCGTTACCCAAAGTAGTGATCTGGGTTCATGTTATCCATCATTTGCACGATTTTAAATGTCTCTGTGAAGTCCGCCTCGTTTTGTCTTGTTTGAAGAGTTGTCAGTCGCGAGGTCCAAAGCCAACTTAGATCCAAACGACTGGGCAAGTATTGTGGAGATCAATCTGCTAGGTGCAACGCGCGTACCTTTCACGAATGTGTCCCTGGTTCAATTCAATGCCTGGGTCAGTGAAAAAAGGAAGATATCCAGCATGACTCCACCAAACAGGAAAGATATTTTTCTGGGTACTCTGGTTTCCTACTGTACTAAGAAGAAATCGAATACCACGAACGGCTGGTGTAAATTATATAAAACAAAGAATACTAAAATAGATCTCTGAATCGCCATTGAAGCATGTACTTTTATTAGATGCACACTTCTTACGGGGGGACTATATTGAAACAAAATTAGCCCATGTATCTCCTTGATGTGCACACCCTTATATAGCAAAGTCACTATATATATATATATATATATATATATATATATATATATATATATATATATATATATATATATATATATCTTGATAAAATCACACGGGAGAATGGAAACAACGGAGTACCTTAGCTTTCGTCTTTATTCAAGACATCTTCAGAGGCAACTGGATTACATGGACAGAGAGAGGCTTAAATATACAGGGTGACCTTAAAAACATGAGGTCAGGTCATAATGATGACATCCACTAATCCACACACCAACACACACGTAGAGGAGCTTAAGAGAAGGAGTTGACCTCTGACCCAGCTTGGAGAAGGTCGTGCTGATCGTGCTCCTGCTAGAGACCAAGGAAAATGGCCGCTTTGGATCGTTGTGCCGTGGGGGAAGAGGAGGGGAGTGTGGGGAAGGAACGACCTCCTTGCCACGCTGTTAAGGCAGCTGGGGCAGTTGAGGAGTGAGGTTGACACTCTAAAGGGCGAAAATGAAGCCCTCAGGACGGAACTCCTTCAGGTAGGTGTCCTGCCTAGCAGGACACCTGCGAAGGAGGAGCAGGCGTGGAGAGTGGTTGTCTCCAAGGGGACTAGGGTCAGGCTTAGGAAAGCTGACCAGGGTGTGGAGTGCAGTAACCCTTACCAGGTGCTGCAGGAAGCTGGAGAGGAAGAGAAGAGGCAGGACGGTATGGATCAAGGAGAGGAAAGGGCAGTTGTACAAACCCTGCCCACAGGTAAGGTCGTGGTAGTTGGTGACAGCCAGGTGAGGTTTATGGATAGGGCTTTTTGTGCGAGAGATAGGAAACGTAGGACTAGGGTATGTTTTCCTGGGGCTGGGATAGGGCATGTAGCCGAGAGGTTAGACAGAGTTTTGTCAGGGGAGGGTACCAATCCAGTAGTGTGTCTTAGTGTGGGAGGAAACGACATAGGTAAGGTTAGGAGTGAGGAACTTTTCAAGAGGTATAGGGAGGCGCTGGGGAAGATTAGAGATAGGGGAGGGATCCCGATAGTATGTGGTGTCTTGCCTAGAAGAGGGGTTGGTCGTGAATGGCTGTCCAGGGCAATTGCTATTAATTGCCGACTGGAAAAACATTGTGCAAACAATGGTTGGGCATTCATTGATGACTGGCAACGATTTTATGGCAACGACTACCTGTACTGTAGCAACGGAGTACACTTGTCTCGTGAGGGGGTAAAGACGTTGTCTGCATCCCTGGAGCGTGAAATTGTCACTCGGAAGGGGGGGGTTTCGCCAGTAGAGAGGGGTCGGGGAAAATGGGAGTCAAAAAACAAGCAGGTCCTGGGAAGTAGTGAAACAGAAGTAGATAATGCCGACAATATAGTTAGTCATAATAACAAACATCAAAGTAATAAATGTAAAACAGATAGAAACGGAAGAAATATATTGAGTGTTTATTATACTAATAGTAGAAGCCTGTGTAACAAAATGGACCAGCTCAGGGCCATTGTTAGTAAAGAGAACATAGATATAATTGCAATAACGGAAACATGGATAAATTCAAACAGCAAACATTTTTTAGCAGAATTTCATATTCCAGGATATAACCTATTTAAATTTGACAGAGTAGGAAGGAGAGGTGGCGGTGTAGCAGTGTATATCAGGGTGTCATTAAAAAGCTGCAATAAATCAAACATTAAAACAAATAGCGACAATGAAAGTATTTGGGTAGAGGTTGGTGAGGGCAGTGAATCCGTAGTCATTGGTGTTATATATAGACCACCTAATTTGAGTAGGAACGATGGTAAATTGCTATGGGAGGAAATAAAGAAGGCATCTGATAGAAACAATGTATGTATTCTAGGCGATTTCAACTTTTCTGGCATAGATTGGAAAAATCAACTTAGCGATAATGAATCTGAAGATTTTCTAGAAGCAGTACAAGATAGTTTTTTTATATCAATTCATAAACTCGCCCACTAGAGGAAATAATATCCTCGATTTAGTTCTCAGTAATAATGAAAATCTGGTAAAAGATGTTGGGATTGGAGACGAACTAGGAAACAGTGATCATAAAGCCATATATTTTAACATATTATGGGATGGCAGGAAGAAGGAAAATTCGGTCTTGATCCCGGATTTTAGGAAGGCTAATTACGGTAGCTTAAGGAGAGACCTAAGGGATGACCCTATGGTCAAAAGATTAATCCCCCCCACACCTCCGGAAACTGTCAACTTAGGACGGGATAACCCCGAATTTAATTTAGCAGCTACTTATGAACAATTTATTGCGACAATCAATAATGCTCAAAATAAACACATCCCTAAAAGAAAATTCAGATCGATACGGAACCAACCAAAATGGATGAATAATAGACTCTTAGATCTTCTAGGGAAAAAGAAAGGAGTATATAGAAAAGTTAAGAAAGGCGAAAATCACTTACTTGGTTACTATCAGAACCTAACAAGACAGGTAAAAACAGAAATTAGGAAAGCAAAGAGAAATTATGAAATCAAGATAGCAAACGAATCGAAAAATAACCCCAAAGCTTTTTATCAACTGTATAAATCAAAGGTTAGAGATACAATAGGTCCCCTTAAAACTACGACAGGAGAAATGACTGATGATGAGTTAGAAATGTGTAGTACGTTAAATAGTCATTTTCGCTCCGTATTCACAAATGAAAACCTAGCACAGTTTCCAGAAGTTCATAAGGTATATAACGACAGTATAGAAAATATGTTGATGAATATCAATATTACTAGTAACGATGTGCTTAAAGTAATTAACAAACTGAAGCCTCATAAATCGCCTGGTCCAGACGAGGTATATGCTAGAATATTAAAAGAATGTAGAGATGAGTTGAGTAATCCATTAGCAGTTTTATTTAATAAGTCATTAGAATCAGGCCTAGTGCCAGAAGCTTGGAAACTTGCAAATGTAGTTCCGATTTTCAAAAAGGGTGATAAATCAATTGCATCAAATTACCGTCCCATTAGTCTCACGTCAATCATAGGCAAGTTGCTAGAGTCAATTATTGCTACAAAAATCAGAAGCCACCTTGAAACATTCAACTTAATTCATTCTTCTCAGCACGGGTTCACCCAGGGACGTTCTTGTCTCACAAATTTGCTTAGCTTTTTCTCAGAAGTATATGAAGCGGTAGATAATGATAAGTCATATGATATAATTTATTTAGATTTCAGTAAAGCATTCGATAGAGTCCCTCATGAGAGATTGATAAGGAAGGTAGAAGCACATGGAATAGGTGGATCATTATTAAAATGGATTAGGTCATGGTTAACTGGTAGGAAACAAAGAGTCAGCATAAATGGATTAAAGTCAGACTGGGGTGCGGTCAAAAGCGGAGTTCCCCAGGGATCTGTATTGGGCCCTCTGCTGTTTGTTATATTCATTAATGATCTTGATCTAGACATAACTAGTAGGATTAGTAAATTTGCAGATGATACCAAAATGGGGAGAGTGATAAATTCAGACAGTGACTTTGAACACCTTCAAAGAGATCTAGATACCTTACATGAGTGGTCAGTAGACTGGCAAATGAATTTTAATACTGATAAATGCAAGGTACTACAGATAGGGAAGACGAATACAAACGTTAAGTATAAACTAGGTAACACGGAAATAGAAAACTCAGTTTGTGAAAAAGATCTAGGTGTATTTGTTAGCAACGACTTGAAACCTAGAAAACAATGTATTAGCGTTCGCAACAAGGCAAACAGGATTCTAGGGTTCATATCTAGGTCTGTGAGTAACAGAACTGCTGACGTTATCTTGAAACTTTACCTAGCATTAGTGAGGCCACACATGGATTATGCGGTTCAGTTCTGGTGTCCTTATTATAGAATGGACATAGATTCTTTGGAGAGAGTACAAAGAAGAATGACAAAAATGATCCTTAATATTAGAAACCTTACATATGGAGAAAGACTGAAAAGCTTAGGCTTGCATTCATTAGAGAGGCGTAGAGTTAGGGGAGATATGATAGAGGTGTACAAGTGGGTGAGTGGGATTAACAAGGGTAAAATGGAAGATGTTCTGAAGCTCAGTAATAACGAAATAACTAGAACAAATGGCTATAAATTAGATAAATTCCGATTCAGAAAGGATATAGGCAAGCACTGGTTTGGTAATAGAGTTGTGGATATGTGGAATAGGCTACCGAGTGCTATAGTAGGATCGAGGACGCTGGGGAGCTTCAAGACGAAGTTGGATAGGCACATGGAAGTGCTGGGATGGGTGTGAAAGGGATCTGCCCTGTATGGGCCAGTCGGCCTCCTGCAGTATCCCACTTTCTTATGTTCTTATGTTATGTTAAGGGTGGTGACGTGACTAACCAGGTCAGGTCAGAAATAAGGGACCCACAAAATAACTATCATACATCTAGATCAAAGGTTTTCAAAGTATTTTTAACCTTGGGCCACTGACAAATAAATTTATGTAACATATTATCAGTTTTGAACTGACCATCACTAAGGTTTATTGATTTTAATTCCTTAATCAAACTAGCTTCAACCAGAAGTCTTTCTGTGACACAAGAGGATTTGAATACTTCTAAGCTTTTTTCCCAAGCAATGGGGTGATTATTATTCCTAACATAAGAACATAAGAACATAAGAAAGTGGGATACTGCAGGAGGCCGACTGGCCCATACAGGGCAGATCCCTTTCACACCCATCCCAGCACTTCCATGTGCCTATCCAACTTCGTCTTGAAGCTCCCTAGTGTCCCCGATCCTACTATAGTACTCGGTAGCCTATTCCACATATCCACAACTCTATTACCAAACCAGTGCTTGCCTATATCCTTTCTGAATCGGAATTTATCTAATTTAAAGCCATTTGTTCTAGTTATTTCGTTATTACTGAGCTTCAGAACATCTTCCATTTTACCCTTGTTAATCCCACTCACCCACTTGTACACCGCTATCATATCTCCCCTAACTCTACGCCTCTCTAATGAATGCAAGCCTAAGCTTTTCAGTCTTTCTTCATATGGAAGGTTTCTAATATTATGGATCATTTTTGTCATTCTTCTTTGTACTCTCTCCAAAGAATCTATGTCCATTCTATAATAAGGACACCAGAACTGAACCGCATAATCCATGTATGGCCTCACTAATGCTAGGTAAAGTTTCAAGATAACGTCAGCAGTTCTGTTACTCACAGACCTAGATATGAACCCAAGAATTCTGTTTGCCTTGTTGCGAACGCTAATACATTGTTTTCTAGGTTTCAAGTCGTTGCTAACAAATACACCTAGATCTTTTTCACAAACTGAGTTTTCTATTTCCGTGTTACCTAGTTTATACTTAACGTTTGTATTCGTCTTCCCTATCTGTAGTACCTTGCATTTATCAGTATTAAAATTCATTTGCCAGTCTACTGACCACTCATGTAAGGTATCTAGATCTCTTTGAAGGTGTTCAAAGTCACTGTCTGAATTTATCACTCTCCCCATTTTGGTATCATCTGCAAATTTACTAATCCTACTGGTTATGCCTAAATCAAGATCATTAATGAATATAACAAACAGCAGAGGGCCCAATACAGATCCCTGGGGAACTCCGCTTTTGACCGCACCCCAGTCTGACTTTAATCCATTTATGCTGACTCTTTGTTTCCTACCAGTTAACCATGACCTAATCCATTTTAATAATGATCCATCTATTCCATGTGCTTCTACCTTCCTTATCAATCTCTCATGAGGGACTCTATCGAATGCTTTACTGAAATCTAAATAAATTATATCATATGACTTATCATGATCTACCGCTTCATATACTTCTGAGAAAAAGCTAAGCAAATTTGTGAGACAAGAACGTCCCTGGGTGAACCTGTGCTGAGAAGATTGAATTAAGTTGAATGCTTCAAGGTGGCTTCTAATTTTTGTAGCAATAATTGACTCTAGCAACTTGCCTATGATTGACGTGAGACTAATGGGACGGTAATTTGATGCAATTGATTTATCACCCTTTTTGAAAATCGGAACTACATTTGTAAGTTTCCAAGCTTCTGGCACTAGGCCTGATTCTAATGACTTATTAAATAAAACTGCTAATGGATTACTCAACTCATCTCTACATTCTTTTAATATTCTAGCATATACCTCGTCTGGACCAGGTGATTTATGAGGCTTCAGTTTGTTAATTACTTTAAGCACATCGTTACTAGTAATATTGATATTCATCAACATATTTTCTATACTGTCGTTATATACCTTATGAACTTCTGGAAACTGTGCTAGGTTTTCATTTGTGAATACGGAGCGAAAATGACTATTTAACGTACTACACATTTCTAACTCATCATCAGTCATTTCTCCTGTCGTAGTTTTAAGGGGACCTATTGTATCTCTAACCTTTGATTTATACAGTTGATAAAAAGCTTTGGGGTTATTCTTCGATTTGTTTGCTACCTTGATTTCATAATTTCTCTTTGCTTTCCTAATTTCTGTTTTTACCTGTCTTGTTAGGTTCTGATAGTAACCAAGTAAGTGATTTTCGCCTTTCTTAACTTTTCTATATACTCCTTTCTTTTTCCCTAGAAGATCTAAGAGTCTATTATTCATCCATTTTGGTTGGTTCCGTATCGATCTGAATTTTCTTTTAGGGATGTGTTTATTTTGAGCATTATTGATTGTCGCAATAAATTGTTCATAAGTAGCTGCTAAATTAAATTCGGGGTTATCCCGTCCTAAGTTGACAGTTTCCGGAGGTGTGGGGGGGATTAATCTTTTGACCATAGGGTCATCCCTTAGGTCTCTCCTTAAGCTACCGTAATTAGCCTTCCTAAAATCCGGGATCAAGGCCGAATTTTCCTTCTTCCTGCCATCCCATATTATGTTAAAATATATGGCTTTATGATCACTGTTTCCTAGTTCGTCTCCAATCCCAACATCTTTTACTAGATTTTCATTATTACTGAGAACTAAATCGAGGATATTATTTCCTCTAGTGGGCGAGTTTATGAATTGATATAAAAAACTATCTTGTACTACTTCTAGAAAATCTTCAGATTCATTATCGCTAAATTGATTTTTCCAATCTATGCCTGAAAAGTTGAAATCGCCTAGAATACATACATTGTTTCTATCAGATGCCTTCTTTATTTCCTCCCATAGCAATTTACCATCGTTCCTACTCAAATTAGGTGGTCTATATATAACACCAATGACTACGGACTCATTGCCCTCACCAATCTCTACCCAAATACTTTCATTGTCGCTATTTGTTTTAATGTTTGATTTATTGCAGCTTTTTAATGACACCCTGATATACACTGCTACACCGCCACCTCTCCTTCCTACTCTGTCAAATTTAAATAGGTTATATCCTGGAATATGAAATTCTGCTAAAAAATGTTTGCTGTTTGAATTTATCCATGTTTCCGTTATTGCAATTATATCTATGTTCTCTTTACTAAGAATGGCCCTGAGCTGGTCCATTTTGTTACACAGGCTTCTACTATTAGTATAATAAACACTCAATATATTTCTTCCGTTTCTATCTGTTTTACATTTATTACTTTGATGTTTGTTATTATGACTTAGGGGGCAGGGAAAAAACACTTTTATTTGAGTTGCAGGCTGCACTTTTCAGGCATCGTTTGTATGGCTGTAACAAACACCTGTGCAAAATTTCATGCCATTTCATGCATACTTACCCTGCCGCATCGCGAACGACTTTTTGTCAACTTTTAGTGTATACCAAAAATTAGGTGTCATTTAATGTTTTCCAGGATAATGATAAATTTTACATGGGTGACATCGATTTAATTCACATGTTATTTTACAGGTACACCGTATAGAAAATCATTACAAGTTCATATTGAAATTCTTTTTTGTGCGGAACCTTGGCATCATTTTCCTAGACAATAATCTTTGCCTAATATATCCATCTCTCGATTCGTATCCCGTCACTTCAGTGCAAGCTTCAGTCATCACTTTTATGCCTCTCTCGACCGCCTGAGTGCTGTTTGGCCACTTGGGCACCACAAATGGTGTCTCAAGAATGTCATTAACCTGTAGATTTGACAGAGAAGCACTGTAAGGAGGCTCAGTCTTGAGTTCATTCCTCCAGTTAATCATGGAATGATAGTTTTGTGCTTGCCACTTTAGTTTCGGAGTCACCAGCCTTTCTCATGTTGACTACAGGAGGCACATCCTCATTCCCATCTCCATCTTTACCCTCCTCATCAGTATAGTTTAACAAATTCTCGTCAACAGCAGCATCAGAATCTTCCTCCTCCTCTTCAGATCTGCCAGTGCATTCTTCCTTTTGCTGATTCTCCTCTCTAATTTTTCTTATCATTGAGACAGCTTTTTCTCTAACAGTCATGTCCTCATCTGCACACATACCAAGAAGAAGTTGATCTGTGTGGGCGAAGTATGCATTTCTCTGGACAGCCTTCTTCACTATCGTCTCCTCCTCACTATTCAGGTGTTTCATATATAGCAGGGACTGGAATACGTTCCTTGAGCCGTGTGTTACGTAAGGGTGTATCTTGATGTAAAACCACATTGGAGCACTGAACTTTATTATTGTAATGACAATTCTTTTCAACTCATGGCTGGGTCTTGATGTTGCTACATACAGCCTGAGGATTCTACTCCATAAGGTGTTCCACCTTGACACACAGGGAGGACCTGGCTCAATAGCAGCCAAGTCATCTTCAACAACACCTGTGATAACTCCTTTACAAATCCTATACAGGTATTTCTGATCCCAGGACAGATCTTTCTCCACTTCATCATTAAACACAGGGAAATCAGGGAAACTGATTGGCTGGAAGGCGACAACTGGAAGCTCAGACAAAGACTCCTTGATCTGCTTTCCAATGGGACCACGCCAATGCTCAGGACCACTTGGTTTACCATCATAGTGATAAAAAACTGCGCGGAAAGGCAGCTCATTTCCGTGAAGCTGACATATGAAATAATGGAGCGGGTGACCAAGTAACATTTCAAGATGATGAATGACTCCATTTTCCTACATTTACATTGGTTCCATCACAACCAACACACACAATGGGCTGCTGGGTTAGATTTTTCTCCACCAGAAACTCGTGAATAGTTTTGGCAATCTGCTTTCCGTGTCCAGTCTTGGGAGTCACATGTGTGAGATATTCATTGCCAGGCTCAACCATGATGACATAATGATCTTTCACCATCATCCTCGAACTCCATTTCTCGGTCTTCTCATTCTTTATCATCACACGAGTGACGGTCTTCTTACCATCAAAATAGAGTGATGTCATATTATCTAAACTAGCCATCTCAATTTCTTGCCTCATAAATCGGTATTTTTGTCTCGCATCCCGCAGCTTATGTGGTCCAATAACCTGACTCCTTTGTGATAATGCCATAGTCAGTTAAGGTGGCAGTAGCAATGGCTGTTTGGCTAGTACTGTAGGTAAATTTAAAAATTTCAGTAGAAAATGCGGCAGACTAAACCTCGACATATCAGCTTCAAATTTGGCATGGAGTCTTAGATATGTATAAGGAACAATGCCTGAAGAGTGCAGCTTTGAGCAAAATTTCACTGCCCCCTATTATGACTAACTATATTTTCAGCATTATCTACTTCTGTTTCACTACTTCCCGGGACCTGCTTGTTTTTTGACTCCCATTTTCCCCGACCCCTCTCTACTGGCGAAACCCCCCCTTCGGAGTGACAATTTCACGCTCCAGGGATGCAGACAACGTCTTTACCACCTCACGAGACAAGTGTACTCCGTCGCGACTGTTCAGGTAGTCGTTGCCATAAAATCGTTGCCAGTCATCAATGAATGCCCAACCATTGTTTGCACAATGTTTTTCCAGTCGGCAATTAATAGCAATTGCCCTGGACAGCCATTCACGACCAACCCCTCTTCTAGGCAAGACACCACATACTATCGGGATCCCTCCCCTATCTCTAATCTTCCCCAGCGCCTCCCTATACCTCTTGAAAAGTTCCTCACTCCTAACCTTACCTATTATCGTTTCCTCCCACACTAAGACACACTACTGGATTGGTACCCTCCCCTGACAAAACTCTGTCTAACCTCTCGGCTACATGCCCTATCCCAGCCCCAGGAAAACATACCCTAGTCCTACGTTTCCTATCTCTCGCACA
The DNA here is from genome assembly GCA_958450375.1 of Homarus gammarus. Lineage (NCBI taxonomy): Eukaryota > Metazoa > Arthropoda > Malacostraca > Decapoda > Nephropidae > Homarus > Homarus gammarus. Next base: position 4,289,478 of record CAUDMG010003604.1, read on the forward strand.
AAAAGCCCTATCCATAAACCTCACCTGGCTGTCACCAACTACCACGACCTTACCTGTGGGCAGGGTTTGTACAACTGCCCTTTCCTCTCCTTGATCCATACCGTCCTGCCTCTTCTCTTCCTCTCCAGCTTCCTGCAGCACCTGGTAAGGGTTACTGCACTCCACACCCTGGTCAGCTTTCCTAAGCCTGACCCTAGTCCCCTTGGAGACAACCACTCTCCACGCCTGCTCCTCCTTCGCAGGTGTCCTGCGGGTACCCTTCTCTGTTTGTTGATCGTTGTTTTAAAAGGGCTAAAAAATCCTTTCATTCCTCTCAAACTAGACAAGTTCCTACACTTAAGAATATTTTGACTCTGCCCTATTGTAATGAATTTGTCCCGTTAGTTCGGTCCCTCAAGCTTCTAAATATTAATGTTGTTTTCAAGTATGACTCAACCATTACCAATATGTTAATAAGGAATAGCCCAAGTTTGAATGTAAATGGAAGTGTTTATTGTATTCCATGTAGCAAATGTAATTGTAATTATGTAGGTCAGACAGGAAAAACTCTGCAGCTCAGAATCAAACAACATAAGTATAATATCAAAACTGCATCTGAAAGCAGTGCCTTGTTTGTTCATGTTAGGAATAACAATCACCCCATTGCTTGGGAAAAAAGCTTAGAAGTATTCAAATCATCTTGTGTCACAGAAAGACTTCTGGTTGAAGCTAGTTTGATTAAGGAATTAAAATCAATAAACCTTAGTGATGGTCACTTCAAAACTGATAATATGTTACATAAATTTATTTGTCAGTGGCCCAAGGTTAAAAATGCTTTGAAAACCTTTGATCTAGATGTATGAGAGTTATTTTGTGGGTCCCTTATTTCTGACCTGACCTGGTTAGTCACGTCACCACCCTTCTCTTAAGCTCCTCTACGTGTGTGTTGGTGTGTGGATTAGTGGATGTCATCATTATGACCTGACCTCATGTTTTTAAGGTCACCCTGTATATTTAAGCCTCTCTCTGTCCATGTAATCCAGTTGCCTCTGAAGATGTCTTGAATAAAGACGAAAGCTAAGGTACTCCGTTGTTTCCATTCTCCCGTGTGATTTTATCAAGATTTATCTTATCCACGTTTTCATTGTGGATTTACATGAAATATATATATATATAGATATATATATATATATATATATATATATATATATATATATATATATATAATATATATATATATATATATATATATATATATATATATATATATATATAATATATATATATACAGTATATATATATATATATATATATATATATATATATATATATATATATATATATATATCTAGATAAAATCACACGGGAAAATGGAAACAACGGAGTACCTTAGCTTAGGTACTCCGTTGTTTCCATTTTCCCGTGTGATTTTATCTAGATTTATCTTATCCACGTTTTCATTGTGGATTTTCATAAAATATATATATATATATATATATATATATATATATATATATATATATATATATATATATATTTATATATATATATATATATATATATATATATATAAATATATATTTATATATATATATATAATGTGAGTATGTGCACAAGGTAGTTTAATGCGTCCAGTGTGGCAGCATAATGTTAGTGTTAAGGTGAAGTGGCTGCTTGCTTCCTCTCACTTTCAGCTACCGCCGCCGGCTAGCCCTCCCGGTGAACAGAGAAGCAACCTTGCGTACGTCTTCCCCTGCCAGTACACAGCCTCTTCTCCATCAAGACTCCTGCTGTGCCTCCTCGTGGCAACACATGGTAATTAGGTGCCTCGCGGAACCAAGCTAGACCAGCAGGGGATATCGGAGCAGTAGTGGACCCCAGAGGGAAGGCGCATAAGCCCGCTGGCATGTGGACACGCCTTGACGCCTACTAACCATTGCCCTGCTGCCTTGTGGATAAACTTTAGTAGGTAAGAGGCTACGAAAGTAGAACCTCGAACTAAAAATCTGCGGTGGAACCCCGCATCAGGCACACATGCTTATAAAGCTCCAGTAAGACCACAACATGGGAACTCAATGACTACACTGGTGGATGAAGGCAATACAAGATGGACAGGCTACTAAGGCGAAACCCAACAAGCTAATCTATCGGCAGTCCATTCCAACTCTCCCTCTCCCCAGTCATTGCAGCTACTGGTACCACTGGGTCAAGAAAAAAGAGAGCAAGATGTTTGATTGCAGCTTGTGTTCCTGCCTCACCACATAATTCAACTCATACGTAGCCATCATCCAGCTCATCTTACGTATCATCATTATCGAAACCCCTATACCCCCAAAAGTCATATGGCAATGGACGAGTGACGACGGGGACAGCCAGAGTTGACTGGCGGGAGTCTCTAGTTACAACTCTCCACATGGGCGGTATAGATAAGATGGTCGTTTATGCACTGGGATCTAGGCAGCAGTGCAACCGCACCCAGTAAGCTCATTCTTATGCGGTCTAAAACTATACAACCTTTTATGGTTACTGCATGGAATGCCAAGACCTATCTGGATACTGGCACAAATGAATGTCCTGAAAGAAGAACCGCCCTTGTGGCAAAAGAGCTGGCTAGGTATAACATCGTCATAGTAGCCATTACCAAGTCCCGGCTCCCAGACGAAGGTCGACTCACAGAATGGGGGTCCAGCTATACCTTCTTCTGGAAGGTATAGCCTGCTGCTGAGAGAAACTGAAATGCCTGTTAGGATCAACGAGCACCTCATGACGCTCTGAGTCCCACTGAATCACTCACGTCATGCCTCCTTCATCAGTGCATACGCCCCAACACTGGATGCAAGAGGATGACATCAAGGAGGCTTTTTACATCGACCTTGACAGAGTGAAAACCTCTTTACCCCAAAAAGATAAGGTTGTGCTCCTTGGTTACTTCAATGCCAGAGTTGGCAGGAAACCATATGGAGAAACTGAGTAGGCAAGTGTAATCCCAACGGCATACTCCTCTGCAGTAAGTGTGCTGAACACAACCTCACTATCACCAACACCTTGTTTAGTCAGGCCGACAAGTTCAAGGGTTCTTGGCAACACCCACGATCCAAACATTGGCACCCCATGACTACATCAGTGTCAGAGAAACAAACCGCAGAGATGTCCTCATCACCGCTTGCGTGGCTCAGACCATTGTGACAGAGATCATCTGTTCATTGGAGCCAAACTCGCCCTTCACGTCGCCCCAAAATGGCGAAGGCAACAAGCCTCCAGAAGAGGTTTTAACACCAAGCATGTGGAGGATCCAGCGGGAGAACATTCTTTCAGAGAGCAGCTCGAAGATGGGCTGATAAACAACCCGACAACAAACAACCCAAATCTAAGTGCCGAATGGGTATACTCGACACTACCATGACATAAACCTGCAGAGAGACCCTCGGCCAGATCAAAGGAATGCATCAGGACTAGTTTGATGAAAATGACCAGGAAATCAACGCACTCGTCGATGGTAAACGTGCTGCTTTAACTGACTGGCAACCACACCGCGACCATCCATCAAGGTTAACGGTACTAGCCTCGCTAATGTTATCCACTTTCAGAACCTTTGCTCACACCTGTCCACCACAGCAGACATCGATGAAGAGATTCAATATCAGATCAGATGCGTATCTCAAGCTTTTGGCAAACTCCGTACCCGTGTCTTCAGCTGGAGGGAGCTGAAATGGTCTACAAAGTTGCACGTATTTTGAGCAGTGGTCCTCCCTACCCTGTTGCATGGCAGGATTGGCAGTGGGACATGGGTCACATACAGGAGGCACATCAAGGCACTTGAAAACTTTCACCAACGAAGTCTACGTTCTATCCTCCGAGTTCACTGGGAAGACAAGAGAACAAATGCCATTATTCTCGCTGACACCAACTGTAGGAGCATCGAGGCTACCATTATCCTTGAACAACTACGTTGGACTGGCCATGTTACCGGCATGAACGACCGTAGACTGCCAAAGGAGGTACTTTACAGTCACCTAATGAATGGTAAACGTAAGGCTGCCTGGCATCGGGAAAGGTATAAGGATAGTCTTAAGACAAAACTAAATAAGTACTAAATCGACCCCCTCACCTGAGAGAGAATCATTCCACACCATAATGCTTAGAGCAGCACCGTAAGGACGTTACCGCTGCCGCCCCTCACACAGTGTATGTAGCCCTTCACATGTGCAACATATGTGGATGGCTCTACCGGTCCCATATCGGGCTCTCAAGTCACGTTAGAGCTCATCAACGAAGGTGACATCCTTAATGACTCATATCATTGTATCTTTTTTTTTTTTTTTTTTATGGGAACTAGGCCACCCGGACACAGGTCAAACGACCCACAACGGGGCCTGGGGAGCGAAAAAAAAAAGAACAGAAAGAAATTGAAAATAGAGAAGAAAAAGGTAATACTGTGTTAATCTACACCACGAAGATGACGGAAAACTAGCTTTTTAAAGTGAGACAGATTGTATAAGTATGGAAACACAGAAGAAGGCAGAGCATTCCACAGTTTGGCTGTATGAGGAAAGAAGGAGGTACTATAATGGGTTATTCTCATGTGACCGACATCCACAGAGAAACGGTGGGCACTACGGGCAAGACATGTGTTACGAGCCCACGCCCTTGCCGGCGGTACACAGGATGCCAAATCCACCGAACATTGCCCGTTAAAGTACCTGTAAAAGAGAGAGAGTGAAGCAACATTGCAGCGAAGAGAAAGGGAAGAAAGATTGTCGACTAAAGGATGAGAGTTGATAAGACGAAATGCCTTTGATTCCACCCTATCTAATAGTTGGACAGAAGAAGAGCCACCCCAGATATGAGAGCAGTACTCCAAGTTAGGACGACTGAATCCCTTATATACTTGGAGCAACTGCTCAGGAGTGAAGTAGCTACGGCATCTGTACAGCATTCCCAACTTTCGGAAGCAGCTTTAGCTCTATTAAAGATGTGTGATTTCCAGGACATATTGGAGGAAATGGTGAGGCCTAACATATTTATTTCAGAATTTGGCAGGATGATAGCGTCCTGAAATGTAATTGGTATAACCCCAGCAATGCTGTCAGCATATACCGAGGCGTCCCGAGAGGAAAAGCAACATTCATCCCAAGGAAAGTCGGTGAAGAATTCTCGCAAGGATTGCCGGCTTGCCCTCTGATAGTGCCATAGTTGACGTTTAGTGGGGGGTGGGGGAGGTGGTCGCGCCCAGTTTGATTAAATAGAAATAAGGTTGTGATCAGAAGACCCTAAGGGGCAGAAATCGTGTATGAATAGTCTGAGGGGTTAGAGGTAAAACAAAGATCATGAATGTTAGCAAGTTGATCGTGTCGATCAGGAACACGTGTAGGGTGTTTGATTATTTGTTCCAAATCATTAAGAAAGGAAAAAGAGAGTGCCTCAGCTCCACCTGGGCCATCCCTTGCAGAGCCAAGCCATTCTCTGTGATGTACAATGAAATCCCCTAAGTAGAGGATCTCGGTGTTGGGGTGTGTGGATAGCAATGACTCATGGCAAGAAGTGAGATAGTCAAAGAGTTCGAAATAGTTGGTAGAGTTGGAGAACAGTATAGGAAACAAAGAAAAATAGTCACAGTTGGTAGAGATATTCTGAACCAGATGACATCATATAGGGAAGATTCAAGATCCCTGAGTCGAGCTATAGGTGTACGTGTGTTGCAGTAGGCGCATACACCTCCCTTAGAACGGAAGGAGGTATAAAGGTTGTAGTTGGAGACTTGAAAAGGTTTGGGTGAAGCTGCTTTGGACAGTTGAAGTTCGGAAAGTAGTAAGAGGTCGGGGGAAGAGGTTAATAGATGGTTTTCCACAGAAGCAAAATTGGATCTCAGGCTGCTAATGTTGGAAAAATGAAGTGTGAAAAAAGCCGATCCTCCAGCAACCGCGGCGGCGTCAGTTGAGGCCCCAGTAACTTGATGATGATCAGGGTGGCCCTGGGGTCCACAACCTTCCCGACCAGTGGGACCCATCCGAGAAGGCCCCACTTCAATATTAATATCAACTGACATAGGAGAATAAAATAGAATGAATAAAACAGATCAAGAATGAGTGCGGTTATATTTGTGGTGTTGCCAATTGTAAGAGAGACAGTTGAGACCCTGCAATTGTGTGTAAATGAGGCAGAGATAAATCAGCAACCTGGGACTTGGTCACAATTTTCGCAATGCCATATGGCAGCAGGGTCTACCATTAGACAATACAATGTGCTTCCAATATCTTCCCAGGCGGTAGTACCTCCCTGTTTGGTAGCTGCCTACTACCTATTACTTAGCTGGATGATCGTCATATTCGATTCTGAGTGAGAGCAAAGTAGTAGTAGTAGTAGGAGGCCCGTGTGTCGTGGGTGTGTGGGAGTGTCCTCCCTGATCTAAAGTGTTATTGGAGGGGATATACTCAGTTTATGGGAGCGAGAATTTCATAGTGTGTCAGTGAATATCGGATGTTACCTTGAGCATCGTCGTCGACGGTTCTTCTCATCCCTTACGGCATTAAACGCAAATATTGCGTGTGTTCACCGGCGATCTTCAAGTGTGCCTGTGAATCGTGGAAGGACAGCGACTGCAGATGCGAAGGGCCAGTGCCAGTCTGTTGTTAGGCCTACTTTGGCAGGGGTGGCATCGAGACTCTCGCCCTTATGGGGCCAAATGCTCTCCGATTTGCGGTCGCCCCCTTCCCAAGTAACGGTCGCTTCATGTAGTGTCGGCCGACCAAGTGAGTATATATAACTAATACTACATCAGCGAGACCATAGAAATAGTGGTTATTTCTGCCAAGGATATATAAACAAGTAATTGGTGTGATAATTCTTGCTCCCAGTGGATCATTCTGATGTGTGGTTTGTCGCCCAGAGGGGGGGGGGGGGGGGGTGGGTGGCGTACACATCCGTGCGCCCACGCATGCCCCTACTCATAAGAACTAGTTTCTTCTTCTGTATGAGACCAAAGCAGAGGTCGGAGGCGGAAGTAACTGTCGCCCAAGGGGCTGATCAGTATGCCTGGTAACAGACATTGCTGTGTCTGTGCTAGCCAGAACCAAAACTGCACAAATTGTGAATGTGCGAGAAACAACCGACCATGTGTGGACTGCAGAAAGGAAGTCAATTGTCGGAACCCACGTCGCAGGGAGCCGACACAGGAGGCCACAGTGGATATCGCCGGGACCCAACCGCCCATTGATATCCTAAATGACAGCAGTATGTCTACCCAACCCGAAAATGAAGTACTAATAAATGCTGCTCCTTTAGTAACAGATGTCCACGGGGAGAATGAGAGACAGCCACCACAGTAGAATGGCATGTCTATGGAAAATGCAGGCATATGGGTCAAAGAAACCTACTCAGAAATTGTCAGGTGGTCGCCCGCTAACCTATTTGAACCACCCAAGTGTGCGGCCACCAAAGAAATGATTCTGGAGATGATTCGCCTCAAAACTGATTACACTCAGGACCGCTTCCTCGCCCCTTTAGCTCTTCAAATACTGGCAACAATACCACATCTATTTTGTCAGATAACACACACAAAGACTAAGCACAAAGAAAATGCGGCAGCAATGAAGAAAAGACTGGCAATGTGGCAGATTGTGGCACTTGATGATCTTCTATGTGAAGCAAGAACACTGCAGGAGAGACTAAAAATTACAGGTGACGGAAAGCAAAACACCGATGACGTGGCAAGAAAATTTGGAAACAAAATGCGTGTTCGAAAAGTGTCTCTGGCGGTAAGATCTCTCACAGAGGAACCCTCCGGTGGGGTTATGACATTAAACAGAGACATTAAAACTACTGAAAGATAAACATCCCCCAGCAAGTGATGAAGTAGGCATCAGGGTCCAGGGTGACTATATCCCACCAAATGCTGTCCTGTTCGAGAAAATAACAGGTGAGATGGTGTGGAAAAAGGCACTTAAGACTAGAGGAGGAGCCGGCCCTTCAGGTCTGGATGCAAACAGTTGGAGAGCCATCCTCACCACAAACAAGTTTGGCCCGGTAGCAAGTGATCTCTGCACTGCCATTGCCGTCCTTGCAAGAAAGTTGGCATCCACAGTCTGCCATCACCTCCATGCTCTGACGGCCTGCCGCCTCATTCCCCTGACTAAGAATCCAGGATGTAGGCCTATAGGGGTGGGGGAAGTGCTGAGGCGGATCATAGGAAAATGCATAATGGAGGTGGTAAAGGATGATGTCAGGGCAGCAGCAGGGAACCTGCAAGTGTGTGCTGGCCACCAAGCTGGCGGGGAAGCCGCCATTCACGCCATGAGATTGATATTTGAGCAGCGTGATTGTGAGGCCGTTCTCCTGGTGGATGCCTCAAACACATTCAACATACTTAACCGCAAGGCCGCACTGCACAACATCAAGATCAAGTGTCCAAGCTTTGCAATGTATGCTGAAAACTCGTATAGGTATCCATCAGACCTCTATATAGTAAACAACAAGGCTCTATGAGGTGATACCATCTTACAGTCAACCGAGGGAACAACACAGGGGGACCCTGTTGCAATGGCAATGTACGCAATAGGCCTATTAGTGCTCCAACAAGAAATAAATTTTGAAACAAATAAGGTCAAACAAGTGGCATACGCTGATGACCTTACAGGTGCAGGAAGAGTGGAGGACATCAAAAAGTGGTGGGACTTGGTAGCATCGCGAGGTCCACAAATAGGGTATCACCCAAACGCCAGCAAGTCCTTCCTCATTGTGAAGCCAGAACATTATGAACAGGCAATGGAGGTGTTTGGCGGATGTGAGGTCAAAATAACAAAGGATGGCCAAAGACATCTAGGCGCAGTAATTGGCACTGCGGACTACAAGATCGATAACGTAACGGGAAAGGTGAATGAGTGGGTTGGGGAAATACAAGTTCTGTCTGAGATTGCTATAACAGAGCCACATGCGGCTTTCGCGGCATTAACCCATGGAGTCAAGCATCGCTGATACTACCTGATGCGCACTCTCCCTGATATTGGACCCCTCCTCCACCCCATGGAAGAAGCTATCAGTGTCAATTTAATTCCCAAATTAGTGAAACATCCTCACCTAACCCCAGCAGAGAGATCACTTCTTGCACTACCACCGAGACTGGGAGGAATGGGACTAACCAATCCAGAGGAGATTGCTGCCACTCAGCATCAAAACTCAGTTAAGCTAACGGCAGCCCTCACCAACCACAAAATAGCTCAGAACGCAACAGGGGAGGTGGATACCAGTGAAGTAAACAAGATCCGAAGGTCCATTACGACAGAACGACAGAATGGCCAAAGTGACAAGTTGCAGCAACTATTGCTGGAAATACCAAAGAATTTGAAAAAAAAGTAACTATAGCGCAGGAGGTCAGCGCCTCGAACTGGTTAACTACGTTACCGATAAGGGCAAATGGTTTCAGTCTCAATAAACAAGAATGTGCAGATGCCATTGCTCTAGAGTACGGTCGGCCAGTAGAAGGTTTGCCCTCCCAATACGTGTGTGGCTCTTCCTATGATGGCGATCACGCCATGGTGTGCAAGAAAGGGGGGCTTCATATGCATGAGGCATGACGAGGTAAGGGACCTCACCGCAAATATGTTGAAGGAAATCTGCCGGGATGTCATGATAGAACCGACCCTCCTTCCATTGGATGGTGAGATCTTCCAACACAGGACTTCAAACACATCGAACGAAGCTCTCGATGCTGCACATAGGAGGAACGAGAACGACAAGAGAAGGGCATATGGGGAGAGAATTCAAAACGTTGATCAAGGCAGCTTCACTCCTCTAGTGTTCACAACCTCTGGTGGGATGTGACCAAGTGTAGGATGTTTCTACGCCAGACTCGCGGAGGTGATCTTCGAACAGAAGCAGCAGCCCAGAAGTTACGTTACAGCCTGGATGAGATGTCGACTGTCTTTCTCTCTCCTTCGGTCGGCTTTGCTCTGCCTCAAGGGAACGAGAGCTTTTGCCCTAATCCCGACAACTGCCGTATAGATCTGCGGCTCAACTAATTCAACACAGAGGGATAGGTACTTATGTATTAGGATATTTAATATTAAGGTAATAAAATGGTGGCGAAGGTGTGGCTATTGGGGGAGGTTGGAGGCCACGTAAAAAAAAAAAAAAAAAAAAAAAAAATTAGTAGTATGTGTGTGTGTGTGTGTCACTAATTGAGCTCTAGTGAGCAACTGACGTTCTTGATAAATAGGGATAATTCTTTGCTTATATTGTTACAACTTAATGTATTTTATTTCTTATTTGTTACAATTTTGCTTTGTTTCGTGTGAGATTATGTCAGGTTAGGTAAGGTTATTTGTGAAGCTATTCATTTATAAGTAATATGATCATCTATGGGCAGTTAGAATTTACAAAATACATGGAAGTTTTTGGGGAGGCAGCAGTCAACTGGCTCATTGTAGCAGCAACTTCGGGTAGATTCTCAAACGTTAACACTCCAGGGTAGATCGTTACATAAACACAAATCACTGAAGTCTTTCAAATATATCAGTTGGCATTTGACTATTGAGATTTGGTATTACTTGATATTGATTTTGTGTGATTTTGTTGGATCTTCAGTCCTTACGCAGCCACTTCCAAGCATGTTGTCGTATTATTATTGTCATTTATTTAATTTTATGTACATATGTGGTGGTGAGAATAAGTTATAAAATGTTCATATTTTTATTGATTTGTTTAGGTTTTGACATGTGAACTTGACCTTAGTTGGGAGAACTTGGAATTAAGAATATAAAAATAAATACTGATATACTTGAAAGACTTAGGTAATTTGTGTTTATAACGATCTACCCGAGGGTCGTAACATAAATAACACTTATAACACTTATATTATATATATATATATATATATATATATATATATATATATATATATATATATATATATATATATATATACACATATATATATATATATATATATATATATATATATATATATATATATATATATATATATATATAATCCTTACAAAAGTCTAACACACCTTTCACTGACCTTTCTAAAGACTATAAATATAATTTGAAGTCTATTACTGTTCTTTTTACTTGAAACTGAAACATCCATCCAGAAGGCAATGTGATTGGCCGATTGATGAGTAACGTCACAAGGATGGTTGGTGAATTATTAAGTGATGTGCGGTCACTCGCAGCATTTCGACTTCCCGATTGGCCCTAAGCTCTTGACGTCATAGATCACGTCGAATCTTTTGCTATCTATTCGTCGGACACATCATCTGGATCAGTGGGTCGGTAGCTGCCCTAGATCAAGTGTATCTCTTGAAGATTTTTGGTTCTCGGTATACTGTAGGTAGCAGATTACTTCCCATTGTTGGGTCATCCTTTCAGTTCAAGTAACACGATACCCCAGGAACGAAAAGGCAACTTAGCGCTGCTCGGCTCCGTGTCCGGTTGAAGAAGTCCTTTTCATAACTGCTTGGCTTATTGATTAGTGTTGACGGTCACCAGAACCGAATGCCGAGGAGTAGATCAAAAGCAAAATCTCGCAAGTCTGTGAAGCGCCTGAGATGGCAGGACAGAGTGAGGGAGAACAGTGTCGTGAGGCAATTTGGTCCTATGAGCAGATCTGCGAACCTTGATCTACCGAGATTCGTGTTTAGTGATGGCACTTTCGGTGATATTAGTCCTAGGGGATGGCCAAACACGAGCAACGTCCAGCAAGACAACGCCATGGTGACCAACCTTATCAACAAGGCCTTAGCTAGGGATGTACGTGACATTGGTCAAATGACGATCCCGATTGAGGAAGGGGAAGGACAGTATTATCTTGGAGTTGCGAGACAGTACCTGGATGAATCACACCCCGGTGACAGGGATGCCCTTAAAAGAGCTGAGAGCCCATTAATTGATGAAGTCAGAGAGGAAAACGAGGAGTCACACCTCAGGAACGACGAAAGCGGGTCCAAGACGGCGGACTTGGTCACTCGGTATTTCTTGTACCCTTCTGAAGATTCGGTGGTCACTGAAGACAGCGGGACGCAAACTGAAGTCACAAGTGAGATGACATCCGTGAGAGACACCCGAGCCAGCAAGGAGACCGGTCTCATGACATGGAATTATGACCATCGGGGTGAACACGACCACCCTTCTCTCCTCTCCCGAGTGGTGAGTTATCAGTTGTCTGTTGCCCCACCCCTTATTAAAATAATCAGTTGTAACTTTATCCTTGTCTCATTCCGGAATTACTATTAATACTCGCTCTCTTTTACAGTCCGCATATATAACCTGCTGACTCTGTTATTCAGAGTCACATCCTCGTCCTCTCACCCTTCAAACATAATCTCATACATGAAAATATTTGTTTTTTCGGACGAGAAAAAATGCGAAAATGCCTTGACATTTCATGAAAGTCATACTGCGGAAATGACGAAAATTAGGTCACCGGATGCTTTGATATTTTGAGACGTCGGCACCTGGCACCACTACTTGTATAACACACACAAAACCATCACCTGTATAACACACACAACACCACCACCTGTATAACACACACAACACCATCACTTGTATAACACACACAACACCATCGCCTGTATAACACACACAACACCATCACCTTTATAACACACACACACACAACACCATCACCAGTATACACCATCGCCTGTATAACACACACAACACTATCATCTGTATAACACACACAACACCATCACCTGTATAACACACACAACACCATCACCTGTATAACACACACAACACCATCACCTGAATAACACACACAACACCATCACCTGTATAACACACACAACACCACCACCTGTATAACACACACACACAACACCATCACGTGTATGACATACAACACCATCACCTGTATAACACACACACAACACCATCACCTGTATAACACACACAACACCATCACCTGTATAACACACACACAACACCATCACCTGTATAACACACAACACTATCACCTGTATAACACACACAACACCATCACCTGTATAACACACACACAACACCATCACCTGTATAACACACACAACACCATAACCTGTATAACACACACACAACACCATCACCTGTATAACACACAACACTATCACCTGTATAACACACACAACACCATCACCTGTATAACACACACACAACACCATCACCTGTATAACACACACAACACCATCACCTGTATAACACACACAACACCATCACCTGTATAACACACACACAACACTATCACCTGTATAACACACACAACACCATCACCTGTATAACACACACAACACCATCACCTGTATAACACACACAACACCATCACCTGTATAACACACACAACACCATCACGTGTATGACATACAACACCATCACCTGTATAACACACAACACCATAACCTGTATAACACACACAACACCATCACCTGTATAACACACAACACCATCACCTGTATAACACACACAACACCATCACCTGTATAACACACACAACACCACCACCTGTATAACACACACAACACCATCACCTGTATAACACACACAACACCATCACCTGTATAACACACACACAACACCATCACCTGTATAACACACACAACACCATCACCTGTATAACACACACAACACCATCACCAGTATAACACACACACAACACCATCACCTGTATAACACACACAACACCATCACCTGTATAACACACACAACATCATCACCTGAATAACACACGCAACATCATCACCTGAATAACACACGCAACATCATCACCTGTATAACACACGCAGCACCACCACCTGTATAACACACAACACCATCACCTGTATAACACACACACAACACCATCACCTGAATAACACACACAGCACCATCACCTGTATAACACACACAACACCATCACCTGAATAACACACGCAACACCATCACCTGTATAACACACACAACACCATCACCTGTATAACACACACAACACCATCACCTGTATAACACACACAACACCATCACCTGTATAACACACACAACACCATCACCTGTATAACACACACAACACCACCACCTGTATAACACACACAACACCATCACCTGTATAACACACACAACACCATCACCTGTATAACACACACAACACCATCACCTGTATAACACACACAACACCATCACCTGTATAACACACACAACACCATCACCTGTATAACACACACAACACCATCACCTGTATAACACACACAACACCATCACCTGTATAACACACACAACACCATCACCTGTATAACACACACAACACCATCACCTGTATAACACACGCAGCACCACCACCTGTATAAAACACACAACACCATCACCTGTATAACACACACAACACCATCACATGTATAACACAAACAACACCATCACCTGTATAACACACACAACACCATCAGCTGTATAACACACACAACACCATCACCTGTATAACACACACAACACCACAACCTGTATAAAATACACAACACTATCACCTGTATAACACACACACACAACACCATCACCTGTATAACACACACAACACCATCACTTGTATAACACACACAACACCATCACCTGTATAAAATACACAACACTATCACCTGTATAACACACACACACAACACCATCACCTGTATAACACACACAACACCATCACCTGTATAACACACACAACACCATCACCTGTATAACACACACAACACCATCACCTGTATAACACACACAACACCATCACCTGTATAACACACACAACAC
>CAUDMG010003606.1:0-11493 GCA_958450375.1 Homarus gammarus
AGAGAACAGTGGATAAAGGTGAGATAGAGAGAACAGAGGATAAAGGCGAGATAGAGAGAACAGAGGATAAAGGTGAGATAGAGAGAACAGAGGATAAAGGCGAGATAGAGAGAACAGAGGATAAAGGTGAGATAGAGAGAACAGAGGATAAAGGCGAGATAGAGAACAGTGTGAGGTGAGTGACTGTAAGGTGTGTCATTAACCGCGTGAGTTTTTTTGTTTGTTGTATGTCTGTGTTTGTAAAGACATGGTGTGTGGCTTTGTTTTACGCGAGTTGGTGGTATAGCTGTGTTTTGTGGCTTCATGGTGTGTCACAGTTTGGTGTGTAACATATTTTGAGTGTGTGGTGGTTTGGTACAGTCAGCCAAAGTTTCATCGACCCCACCCTAGCTCTTACTTGCAATTTTACCTGGCAATACTTTGTCAGGTAAGGCTGTATGTATCGGCGGTGTCCTTGCCAAAATAAATATTAAAAGGATCACATTATTATAATAATAAACTAGTCATCGTTATTTTTAAGATCATGACAAGTTTGCGAATGTTCGTATATTTCCTTAAATACTAAAAAGATTGATATTAATGATTGGCAACGCAACCACAACCGGAGCTGCCACAAGATTCTCTAATTCAAGAATACTGAACATGTTCCACATTTAATCTTGAGTGTTTCATGAAGGTATTAATTGTTTTTACAATATGAGCATTATAATTATAATATAACTTGACGTAAGTTAGAGGGCAGACTTTCTTGTCAGTCACGATATTGTATCTTCATAATATATCCTGGTTATTAGTTGTGTGGGTGTGTGTGTGTGTGTTGTTACGCCGTCTCTTAATTTACTTTAATAACCAGGTTGTAGGCGTAACCAAGCAAAAAAAGTGAAGTAAATTAAAAGGGAATAAAAATAAATAAAGTAAACCTTTAAGAATTTAATTAAATTTAATATTAACACAATAAAGAGCCTCGTAGGCTGTCACAACAAATTGATTCACTATCGAAACCTTTAAGACACAAATGATACTTGCATGTATATTATGTATGCTGGATTATATATTATGTATGTATATTATGTATGTGCTCCATTTATGTAGCTAGCAGCGTGTGGCAACGTTATCACCATATCCCACATGCCTAATTAATGTGCCTGGCGACGTATGGAAGCTGCTAATGTATCACTTGCCATACGTCGTCTATAGCAGTTGACTAAGGAGCCTAGCCGGGGAGAGTGCTGCTCTCCTTTGTGTACATACTCTTATCCAGTAAACCGAACCTACAAAACTATACGGGTGTTTGTGTTCTCTCCTGTATATAGAACTTATTATTCAGAACCTAACATGGCGCAGTGAGCCGATCTTACTGGATAATTACGAGTGATAGTGCAAAGTTTGTGGAAAGCCGGCTATGGACCCCTCGCCTTGGGTCAACTCCCGCGCGTCATCCCTCCTCGAAGAATTTCGCAACTTTGAGCAGTGTCAGTGACAGTGATTTTCTGTGAAGTGTTTAGCGCATTGTGTGTTTCGTGCCATTCATGTGTGACCTTGTTCTAAAGGATTCCCAAGGTATACGGCACGTTCTGGGCATTTGTAAGGAGTAGAGTTCAGTGCACCCGTCTCTGACCGCGTCCTGAGGGTAACTGGACTGACTGGGAGTCGCCGCGCCTCTCCCTCCACCCCCTCACAGCGCCGCCTCCACCCCCCCTCACAGCTGGGGCGAGACGCTCTACCCGCCCGGGACACGCACACATACACGTACTAACACTCGCTGACCGCGCGGCTTCTTTATATATATTTTATATATATAACCTACTTATCTGTGTATTTAATTAATTTTTTGTCTGAAACCTTGTTGATACGACGGGCTGACCGGTCAACACTGATTTAAGACATAGTACACAGATGAAGTAGTTATGTCTCATGCCTTACGTAGCCGTGGACCCAGCGTCTGGATGAGTCAGGCGGATGATAGCCCCGCAGAGATGGATGACCAGGCCGGCCACGACGCTCCAGCCCCCACATCGCGCAGTCCCTCACCTCAATATTCAGCGTTGTCTCCAGAGATAATTGCTTTACTGAAGTTTATGAGAGATGAGAAACGCGAGGATGAAGCTCACAGACGTTTGGCGGATGAGCACAGAAGGCAAGCAGAGGCAGAACGAGACCACCAACGGAGATTGGAAGACAGTGAACGGTTTGAAGCCTTGATATCTCGCCTCACTGTTAACCAAGCCCCTGGCTCTAACACTGCCTCGGTACTGACTGGTTCAGATACCTCATCCATGCTTCCTTCACGCCCCCCAGCCCCACCTAAAGCAGCAGCTCAAACACCGCCCATCTTGAAGCCTGATGTGAATTTCCAGACTTTTCGTGAATGGCGGCGACGGTGGACTGATTATTCTACAATGGTGGATCTCCAGAGTTTGTCACAGCCTAAACAACTCATCCAGCTGCGTATGTGCCTGTCCTTGGAAATTCAGCGTGTCATGGAACATACGTTGCAGGTACCCCCAACCTCTTCGCTGTCTGTAGAGGAGGTACTGGACGTTCTACAACGGCACATCAAAGGACAGCAGAATGAAGCTCTGCGCAGGAGGGAATTGTTTAGCTGCAGACAGATGGAGGGTGAGTCTTTTGATGCCTTTTACGTACGTCTTAAGAGAGCCTCGGAAGAGGTAGATATATGTCCAGGCCACCACCAGCAGTGCGAGGAGACCCAGTTGAAGCAGGTGATCCTGATGGGTGTTAAGGACGAGGAACTTGTCCAACGCCTCACCTCCCTCGACTCTTCCTCTTCTCTTAAGGATGTGTCGACGATATGTCGCTCCTATGAGGCTGCCAGGTGTGCCACCTCTGCCATCCGTGCTCCCCCTACAGCTGTACGCGCCATGTCCCGGTACAAGAAGGACAAGAAGTCCGTTCCTACGCCTTCGCCCACCACGTCCACGCCCGGTTTATTTTGCAACAACTGTGGTAAGCAGCACGGAACACAGGTGTGTCCAGCTGCTCAGTCTACCTGCAACAGTTGTGACCGTAAGGGCCACTGGTCACTCACAGTACGGTGCCCAGCCAAACGCGTCCAGTGCAATGTGTGCGGTCGTCTGGGCCACTATGACAAGTGTTGCCCTTCCAACATACCCAAGGGACCGCGTCGGCGGAAGCTTCAGCCCCCTTCCACCAGAGAGGGCCGCCCACAGTCTTCCAATCAGAGGCACGACGACTCCTGACAACGCTCGAGCCACATTAGGAATGTGTGCTCCCCCCAGCGTCCCAGGACCAAAGTCCCCCAGTACATCAGTGTCATCGTGACCTACGGCGGTGTGTCATCCCGTCTTCAGATGTTGCCCGACACCGGCGCTGATGCTACAGTCATCGGTCCCCAGCATTTGCAATGCTTGGGGCTCTCTCCAAGTGATCTAGGACCGCCCCCCAAGGATCTCCGCTTTACGGCAGACGGTTCACAGATGACCCCGGCCCTAGGTTCACTCTATGCACACATCACCTTTGGCAACAGGTCGTGTCAAGCCTGGATTGATGTGCATAATGGCGTCCCGACTCCTTTGCTGTCCTACAGACATTGCCAAGAGTTGGCCATCATCTCCCAGGACTTCCCAACACCGATTCTCGAGGTAAAACACGTCAACAGGGTGCACGAAGGGAGCAGCAACTACCCTGCTGCCGCCCTACCCCTACCTCTGGCCAGTGACACCTCTCCTTCGGTAGTTGTCCCTGCTGCTTCAAGTCTCCACGCCTTGGCTCGCCTCCACGACAGTCACCGTGGAGCCGAGGCCACCAAACGGCGTGCAAGACAGACTGTGTTCCGGCCTGCCATCGACCCCGACATCTCCAATGCTGTCCAGGTGTGTAAGCCCCGCCACGTATTACAACCCAGCCAGCAGCAGGAACCCTTTATGAGTGACGACAACCCCACCCGCCCCTTTGAGTCTGTGTCGGCCGACTTTTTCTGTGTGTCAGGAAAGTCCTTCCTCGTTATCGTCGACCGTCTCTCTGGTTGGCCGGTTGTCATCAAGTACGGTAATGACACGACGTCTGCCGCCACCATCAGCAAGTTCCGCCACTACTTCCGTGACGTGGGCGTTCCTGTACGCCTGCGAACCGACGGAGGGCCTCAGTTCACAAGCCGGGACTTTGCTGCGTTCCTTGACCGATGGGGAGTCCGGCATGTGTTGTCATCGCCCCATTACCCGCAGTCCAACGGCCACGCTGAGGCTGCTGTCAAATCCCTGAAGCACCTCATCCTTAAGGTGGCCCCTTCTGGGAACATTGACTGCGAGGCCTTCGACAGGGGTCTTCTTGAACTCCGCAACACACCTAACTACACCGGACGCTCCCCTGCCCAGGTTTTGTATGGACGCCCCCTCCGTTCTTGTGTCCCTGCTCACCCTCAATCCTTCTCCAAGGAGTGGCAGGCCAAGACAGAGGATTGTGATCGCCGAGCCGCCGAACGTGTTCAGGACGTCGCCGCCCGCTACAACGACCACGCCCGTTCTCTCCCCAGGTTGAGTGTCGGCACCCAAGTCCGTGTTCAGGACCCGACCTCCCTACGTTGGGACAAAGTAGGCGTAGTCATGGGTCTCGGCAGGTCACGGGACTACCAGGTGCGGTTACCCAGTGGTCGTGTGTGGTGGAGGAACCGCCGTTTTCTCCGACCCGTAACAATGCCTTCTGCTGGCCCCGCCACCAGTGTTGAGTCCCATACCCTTCCCAGTGATGAAGTCCCTCGACGCTCAGAACGGATCCAAAAGAAAAGGTCCGCTCAAGACTTTGCTATGAGCGTATAGGGGGGAGGGAGGTGTATGTATATTATGTATGCTGGATTATATATTATGTATGTATATTATGTATGTGCTCCATTTATGTAGCTAGCAGCGTGTGGCAACGTTATTACCATATCCCACATGCCTAATTAATGTGCCTGGCGACGTATGGAAGCTGCTAATGTATCACTTGCCATACGTCGTCTATAGCAGTTGACTAAGGAGCCTAGCCGGGGAGAGTGCTGCTCTCCTTTGTGTACATACTCTTATCCAGTAAACCGAACCTACAAAACTATACGAGTGTTTGTGTTCTCTCCTGTATATAGAACTTATTATTCAGAACCTAACAATACTAAACATCGAAACATCAAAAGAATAAAAATAAAGCATTGGATTACGTTAACACTTCGTAAACATAAAAACTAACACTGATATTAACTAACGTGAAACAACACTCAATTACTTAAATGTAACTAAGCAAGCACTGATGGACACATAAAAGACATAAATAGGTACTCACATAAATATACCACATTGGTGGTGACAGGAGCAATCACAGAAATAAAATGAAGTATAACTAACAGGTGACAGGTGTCACTCAAAAGAACACGAACTCAATGACAAGGAGGACTGGACTGCCCTCTGTCAGTTGGTGGACCACTATATATAGGGCCAATTCCCGCCAAAAACCCGCAGGTGGGTTGTTTAGCGATGCAGATGGTCGTTAGAGAGAAAGAATGCTTGTTACAATACTAAATGAAGAAATAAGATGGGCTTGAACAAATAATAACAGTTAAAACCTTAACAGCACAGGGTAAGGTGACTAGATTATATAATAGTAAATATAACACATCATTACAGGAATAATATGGAACAACATGGAAGCATGTTATATAAAAAAGAAAAGAAAAATACGACAAAGTCGTAACAGTGTGTGTGTGTGAGGACCTATCAAATATCTTGAATTACGCAAACTATTGCACGATAACTCTGAAGTGTTTAGTCTGAGTGTAAGTGGAGCCACATGAAGCAGAACTTAATTATCATTTTGAATAAGTATCCAAGAATAAATTACAAACTAGAATCAATGGCAATTCAACTGTGAAATAATGAATATATTTTAACAATTATTGTTAAGGTTTTGAGAGGTAAATGTATATTTGTCGATGATGTGCAAAGTTGCAATATGATCCTAAAAGAAAATGAAAAAGCGAGGAAATAAAAACTCACATAATAACGGAGAGCTATTCGACCCCTTTCCCAGTCCTCATCAACTCTATATAAGTATAATCTCTCTCTCTCTCTCTCTCTCTCTCTCTCTCTCTCTCTCTCTCTCTCTGTCTGTCTGTCTGTCTCTCCCTTTCTCTCTCTAAAAGTGAGTTATTGATAATAATACCCTCGAAGGCAGCTAGTAGAACGCCAAAATGACCACCATACCGCGCTGGTGCAGGGATACCAAATGCCATTATTGTGTCAGTCGAGTCTATTACATAGTGTCTGGCACTCTCCGCCCTCTAACTTATGTCAAATTATATGATTTACAGCAATGCTCACACTGTAAAGGCAATTAATTCCTTCATGAAACACTCAAGAGCAAATGTGGAACATGTTATTGTACAAAAGGAAGGCTATAGGTAGGAGAATAAATCGTGGTGAAGTTTACCTCAGAGATTATTATGAGGTATTGGCCGGTAAGGTTAAGACCGAGATAAGAAAAGCAAAGAAGAATAATGAAATGAAGATAGCAAAGGAGGTGAAGTCAAACCCCAAGGGATTCTTTCAAATGTATCAAACTAAAACACGAGAAAATATTGGACCAATACAGTCAGATACCGGCGAGCTAACTGATAACAAAGGAGAAATGAGCAATAACTTGAATAGATAGTTTCAACAGTTTTCACAACCGAAAATTTAAACACGATACCCGAGGCACCGACTATATACAGAGATGGTGAAGCAAATAGATTAAGCGAGATAGTAGTGACTAGGAACGAAGTTAGTAAGCAAATAGACAAGCTAAAGCCTAATAAGTCACCAGGTCCCGAGGAGATATTTGCCAGAGTATTAAAGGAATTTAGGTTAGAGCTGAGTATGCCCTTAGCAAACGTGTTTAACATATCATTAAAAACGGGTGTAGTACCAGAATCCTCTAACTACCGTCCAATTAGTTTAACATCATTTGTAGCAAATTACTGGAAGCAATAATTCAAACTCTATTCGAAATCAAATGGAGAAGCAAAAGTTGATCAATGACTCCCAACATGGCTTCAAAAGCGGGCGTTCAAATCTGACTAATCTATTAACATTATTCTTAGCTGTTTTCAAATCAGTGGCGGGGGACACGATTATGATGTGGTATATCTCGACTTTAGCAAAGCCTTCGACAGAGTCCCCCAAGAAAGACTAATACAAAAAGTGGAGGCTCATGGCATTGGAGGAGATATTCTAAAATGGATTAGAGCGTGGTTACAGGACAGGAAACAGCGAGTAAGCATTAACGGCACTAAATCCGATTGGAGTAACGTCTGTAATGGAGTACCCCAAGGCTCAGTACTTGGACCATTATTATTTATGATATACATAAACGACATACTAGATATAGGCGTAGACAGCAACATTTGCTGATGACACTAAAATATGGCGTGTAATTAAATCTGACGGACTCTGCAAAACTACAAGAAGATTTAAATTTTTTTTTAGAATGGTCTGAAAAATGGCAGATGAAATTTAATGTGGACAAATGTAGAGTACTAAGTCTATAGATATGTAAACAGAGAAACCAGATACCAAATGAACAACGATGCTATAGAGAAGTCCGACTGTGAGAAACAATTAGGAGAAATAATAAGTAGGAATCTTAAACCAATTAAACAAGGCTCCCAAAGTACTTGGGTTCATACAAAGGAGTGTTAGTTACAAGACTAGCGAGGTCATCCTCAAACTATATCGTGCGCTTGTGAGACCTCACTTGGATTATGCAGTTCAGTTCTGGTCACCGTACTACAGAATTCAGGGGAGAATGACAAGACTAATCCAGGGCATTAGGAACCTTGAGTACAGAGACAGCTTAAGGCATCTTAATTTGCACTTTCTCGAGAAACGTAGAGTGAGGGGCGACATGATCGAGGTGTATAAATGGAAGTCAGGGTTAAACAAAGTTATATAACAAAGGTACTCAAACTATCCAACCAAGTACGAACTCGTAACAATGGTTTTACATTAGACAAATTTAGATTTAGGCGCGGGATAGGTAAACATTGGTTTGGAAATAGAGCAGTGGATGAGTGGAACAAGTTACCAAATATCATCATTAACTCGAATACGCTGGCTAGCTTCAAACATAGGTTGGATGGATATATGAACGATAGAGGTTGGGTGTAAATAGGACTGCCCAGTATGGGCCAATAGGCCCGCTGCAGTTTCCCCCATTCTTATGTTCTTATGATCTTATGTTTTCTTGGATTTTTACGTGAACATCTTATGACAGCCCAAGTTGAAGTTGCGTTGCCAATTCATTAATGTAATTTTTTCATTATTTAAGAAAATATACGAACGTTTGGAAACTTATCATGATCTTAAATAGCGATCAATAGTTTATTTTAAAAATGTTACCTTTGGATTGTTTAACATTTATTTTGGCAGTGATACAGCCGATAATTCCACTGGTCAACAGCCAAAATGGTTCATATATGAGATCATGCTCACACAACTAATTTCATATTGCTGAATTCGAATCTGATATTTGTTTTGTTCTCTCAGACCAGGTTTCATAAAAAAATCAATAGGTACAAATATTTAATATTCCATCACGTGTCGTGCAAAAGATGAGATTATCTCATGTGACTGTGCTTTCATGACTAATTTCATATTAATGAATATTAATTGGATGTTTCATTCTACCATCAGACTTACTTTCTTAAAGAATAAAAAAAATAGTAAATATAGTAACATTATCGCGTCATGCAAGATACAGTTTTAAACCTATCACAGATAAGCTCATAAAAAATTGCACCAAAAACATAAGTTCAAATCCTTTATAATAACAAAATATGAAGTTCTAAAAGTGCTTCTGAATTTTCCTCTTTCTCTTGTACAGCTTGCTCTCTTCTCGTTGCAGTGTCCAGCAATAGTCGCCCATCATGTTAGGGCTGAATTGTCCCTGATATCTGCTCTCCATTATGGCGATATCTTGATGAAATCTTTCGCCGTGTTCATCACTAACGTCTCCAAGGTTACCTGGGAAAAATTCAATATGAGAGTGGAAAAAATGCAATTTCAAGGACATCCTTGCTCCTAATGCATGATAATTCTGAAGCATGGTTGTTACGATTTCTTTGTAGTTGTCAGCACGATAGTTTCCAAGAAAATTCTTTGACACATTGACAAATGATTCCCATGATTTTTTCTCCAGTGGGTTCAATGTTTTGGTGAATTCGTTATCATTAACTAGTATACGAATTTGTGGTCCATTCAAGACACCTGCTTTCAACTTGGATTCGGAAACCACACCACCTAGTTTCTGAGATAAGTATAGAGTCCCAGCACCGAATTGATCCATAGCTTTGATGAAATTTTTAGCCAAACCGAGCTTTAGATGCAGTGGAGGCAAAAATATCTTTTCTGGATCTACAAGCGAATTGTGAGCACAGTTAAACTTTCCAGGCGCATCTCTTGGTCTTGTCGGCCAATCCTTTCTCACATAGTGCTCTGCATCAGCTCTGCTGTTCCACAAGCACAAAAAGCACATGTGCTTTGTGTAGCCACTCTGAAGGCCCAGTAGTAAACTGATGACTTTGAGATCGCCACATATCTTCCACTGGTGTTTCTCATACTCTATAGCGGCCAACAGAATTTTCATTGTTTCATAGCTCTCAGTCATTTTTGTTGCGTGTGCTATTGGGACAGATGGAAGCCGATTGCCATTGTGTAAAAGAACAGCTTTCAGAGAGTCTTTTCCTGAGTCTATAAACAGCCTCCAATCCTCTGTCTTGTATGTTTCAGACTTGCAGAGTTGTTGCATGAGATACTGCGTCCTCGCAATAACAAAGGTTGTTTGCCATCTTGAAAAATGCAGACAGCTGTCTATGTCGGTAACGCGCTGTAGTGATATGCTGGTTATGCTGCTTTAGTCTGGATCCCAAAACTTCAGCCTTTTCTTTTGACAAGTTTAGGTCCCTGATGAGATCATGAAGCGCTTCTTGAGTAAATAGTTTAGGCCTGGTATTTTCAGAGTCATCCTGGTAGTCGTTTTCCATTGAGGTAGAGGTAGAATCGGAATCACTGAATTCTTGTTCAGTCGGTGGATTTGGGACTGGAAGTTCAGCACTGTGCGGTACTGGTCGGATTGCAGAAGCAATATTGGGGTACTGTACCTTGCCTCGTGTCTTGATTTTTATTCCCTTAATATTTGTGAGACAGAAGTAGCAGTTACTACTGTGGTCTTTAGGTTCACGCCATATCATTGGTACAGCAAACGGCATTCCTGAACTTCGTTTACCACACATCCACTCGCTCAGGTGGTTAACACAAGACTTACAGGCTACATGAGGTGCCCATTTCTTGTCTTGGTCACCCAAATGACATTTGAAGTAACTTTTGTAGTTCAGTCGAACAGCTTTTGTGATTGGTTTCTTGAGGCTACCAGGAGTGAAGGCACCACATATGTAGCAAAAACTGTCAGCACTGTTCACACACTTACGACGTTCCATGTTTTGTTAATTTCAGAGTAATTACAAATCATGCAAGTGTAGATATGCAATATCATGAATCAGCAAACTGAAACAAACAAAAAAGCACAAATCAGGACAAAATAATTGCATAAGTGGAGCCAATGAGCATATAAATTACTGTATGAATAGCATGGTACACTAAATATATAGATATGCTCTGGAAAACCGAGCCTGATACAGCTATACGAATGTCATAATTGAGTTCGGCACATACAATTACACTAGAATCAGACTGTTTTGATCCAGAACCATGAGAATTTATTTTTATGTTGACCAGTGAAACAATATATGCCTTCCATGCTAGTTATGATAAGTCTCATTAAAGCCGTTTTATCAGGGAATACTACAGAAAATAGGTTTCAAGTGTCATTTCATTGGAAAATAATATTAAGAGATAAAATTGAATCAGTTAAAATTATCTTATAAACAGCAGCTGTGTTTGTTTATATTTAGCAGGCAAGTTTAAGGAGATCGATCGAGTTTTGCAACGTAAAAGGAGATAACGAGACCCTTTGATCCCTCTTAACATAAACAGTGTCTTCCAGAGGTTAGAGGGGGCCCTCAGTGGTCACTTTCCAAGATCAAAGTACAGTATACCACATCTATTATCACTTTTTCACATCCGGAGAATTATTGATGCCAAATTTTCCAACGCTAATAATTTGTGCGTGTCTATATACTATATCTCATCGTTTGGGGGCCCAAGGATGTCGGGGGCCCTACACATAAGTGGGGAACAATTGTTCAGGCTCTACATATTTCCTCGATGTGAAATTGTGAAGCTCTTTTATATAGTTAAATATATTACTCGTTGTCACTTAATCTGTATTACTTAAACTATTATTCAGAAAGATGTATATGGCTGTGACCTAATTCTTCATTTATCTCAGCATGTGTCCGTGTACTAAGTGATGCAGTCAATGTGTAATTTGTATCAGAAAGACAAACATTCAAAATATTTATTCACTGACAATTGACGTCTGATATTATCG